>JAPQNM010001722.1:10000-17500 GCA_029783475.1 Metacarcinus magister | reverse complement strand
GGAGGAAGAAAGAAGGAGTTAAGAAGGAGGTAAGGGGAAGAAAAGGACAATAAAGGAATGGAAATAGAGAACAAAAAAATGGTTTGAGGTTACCTGCAGGTAGCCTGGACTCACCTTTACATGCTGGTAATTGCTACTTTTGTGGAGACATTTCACCACGTCACCTGCCTCACACCTCCCTCCCTACCTGCCTCCCTACCTGCCTCCCTACCTGCCTCCCTACCTGCCTCCCTACTCCCTACCTCCCTCCCTCCCTACCTACCTGCCTACCTGCCTCTATACCTCCCTGCCTCCCTGCCTGTCTCCCTTCTTCCATATCTACATCTCTACATCCCTACCTGTTTACCTCCCTCCCTACCTCCCTGCCTCTCTCTTTTACCCTGCTATTTCTCCATCCCTCCCTTCCTCTCTCTCTCTCCTTCTCTCTTTTGTCCTTACATTCCTCCCTCTCTCTCCTTCTATTCCTTCTTCTCTCCATCCCTCCATCTCTTTTTTTCCTCTCTCCCTCCCCATCTAGCATGCCTTTCCATTCCTTCTTCCCTCCTCTTTCTCCCTCCATTCTCTCTTTCTTCCTCTTTCATTCCTCCTTCACCTCTTCCCTTTCTTCACCTAATCTAACCTAACCTAATTCACAAGTTCTAATAATTTCCTATTCATCTTCACACTTCTACATTTATCTAATTTTCTTCCTTAATTCCTGATATTCGTTATTTTCAAACATATTATATCTTTTCCAATTTATCTTTTTTTTTTTCTCTCTCTTTCTGATTCCTCTTCCCACTCGCTTTGCATTTTCTGCTTCTCTCTCTTTTTCCTTACTTACTTTTTTTTTTATTGCTCTATTTTGTTCCTTTCCTCCACATTTCTCTTGCTGTCGCGCTCTCTCTCTCTCTCTCTCTCTCTCTCTCTCTCTCTCTCTCTCTCTCTCTCTCTCTCTCTCTCTCTCTCTCTCTCTCTCTCTCTCTCTCTCTCTCTCTCTCTCTCTCTCTTTTCCCCTTCGTTAAATATTCTCTCTCTCCCTTTCGTTTTTATTTCCATATTGAATTTATTTTCCTCCACCACCACCATCACCTCCTCCTCCTCGTCCTCGTCCTCGTCCTCGTCGTTTTCGTCCTCCTCCTCCTCCTCCTCTTCCTCCTCCTCCTATATACATCCTTCCTTCCTTCCCTCATTTTCACTCACCGTTTCTCATCACCTATCTTCCCTCCCTCACTTTCCTTCCCTCCCCACGCTGCTCCCTTTCCTTCCCTCTTCCCTCCTCTCTCCTCCCTTCTTCTCCCGCTAAGCAGCAGCAGCAGCAGCAGCAGCAGCAGCAGCCTCACGTGATGGAAGGAGGCAGTAAACTTGAAAATATTGACCTTCCAAAAATGTTTCCAAGAATCATTTTCGGAACCTTAATCGAAAATTCGTTCCAGGTACAGACACCAGGGAGGGAGGGAGGGAGAGAAAGAGGGAGAGAGAGAGAAAGGAGAGAGGAAGGAAGGGAGAAAGGGGGAGAGAAAGAGGTAGGGAGGGATGGGAAGGGAGGAAGGGAAAGAAGAAGGGAAGGAGGAAGGCAGGGAGGAAGGGATGGTGATAGAAAGAGGAAGGGAGGGAGGGAAAGAGGAAAGCAGGGAAGGGAAGAGGAAAGGAAGGAAGGGAGGAAAGGAAGGAGGAAGGGAGAGAGGGAGAGAAAGAGGGAACCAGGCAAGGGAAAGAGGAGGGAAGGGAGGGAAGGAAAGAAGGTGGAAATGGCTAAAAAAAAATATACAAGACTGAATAAAATATAAAAAAAATGGAGAGAAAAAAATTGCCAAGGAAGAACATGAAGAGAAAAGAAAAAAAGGAAAAAAAAGGAAAACAATTAATTTAACGAAAAGGAATTGATTATAAGGTGTAAGAATAACGAAAGAGGAAGAGACACAGATACAAAAGAGACGAATAAATTAAAGAAAAACAAAAGAAAAAAGAAAACAGTGAATATACGAAGAGGAGAAAGAAGAAAAATACGAAAAGAAGGAAATATAAGAAAGAGAGAAAAAGAGAGAAAAAAGAAAAAAAAAAAAGAAAAAAAGAAATCTAGTCATCAATCAGCTACCCAAAAAAAAGAAAAAGAGAAGAAAAAGATGAAGAAAAATAATAATAATAATAAGATGAAAAATAAGAACAAGATGAAGAAGAAGAAGAAGAGGAACAACAACAACAACAATAACAACAACAACAACAACAACAACAACAACAACAACAAGACGAGGAAGAAAACGAAGATAAAAAATATACAAATCAATCCAAATAAGGACAATCTTTATTACACTGCTGACATTTAAGAAACAAAACAAAATAAGAAAAAAAAATTCGCAAACCACTTGGGGCCAAAAACACGACTTTCTTAGACAGGAACATTTTCTTGGGCTCAAAAAAAAAAAAAAAGAAAGAAATGAAAAGAAGAACAAATAATTGATGTCAACGACGAGAAAGTAGAAATAGAAGGAAAATAAGGAATAGGAAGAAGAAGAGAATAAGAAGGAATAATGATAGAAAGGGGAGAAGGAGGAAGAAGAGGAAGAGGAGGAGGAAGAGGAGGAAGAGGAAGACGTATGCATTAGTACCATAGATCATTCCCTTCTTCTCTTCTCTACCTCCTCTTCTTCCTCTTCCTCTCCTCCTCCTCCTCCTCCTCCTCCTCCTCCTCCTCCTCCTCCCACCTTGATATATGGTCCACTAAAAGTCAATTAAAATCTCTTAACAGGATTTAGTAGTGCTGAAAAGGGCGTGGGGTCGCGGGGGGGCGGGGGGGGGCGGGGAGTGTATGGGTGAGGGGGGGTGAGGTAGTGTATGGAAGTGTATGGGAGTGTATGGGAAGGGAGATAGAAGGTAAGGGGAAGAGGAGGAATTGGTGTGTGTGTGTGTGTGTGTGTGTGTGTGTGTGTGTGTGTGTGTGTGTGTGTGTGTGTGTGTGTGCGCGCGTGTGTGTGTGTGCACCTGGATTCGTAACCTTATACAGGATAAAGAGAATGTAATGTAAGTGGGAGGAAGAAGAAGAAGAAGAAGACGAGGGAGAAGACGGAGATGAGGAGATGAGGAGACAGTAAGGGGAAAATATGAGTGAGGCAAAATAAAAGGGAGGGAAAATATGAGAGGGTAAATGAGGGCAAATATGAGTAAGGGAAAATATGAGGGAATGTCTGTGATGGGAAAATATGAGTGAGGGTGTGTGTGAGGGGTGAGAACACACACACAATGAGGGTAATGGCGTGTGCTGACGTGGGTGAGGGAGGAAAAAACATAACAAACAGTGACATTAAAGAGTTGAGTCATGAGTCCAGAGCCACAGGTCCTGAAGGAAGGAATACAAGGGAATACAAGGGAATACAAGGGAATACAAGGGAATACAAGGGAACACAAGGGAATACAAGGGAACACAAGGGAATACAAGGGAATACAAGGGAATACAAGGGAATACAAGGGAATACAAGGGAATACAAGGGAATACAAGGGAATACAAGGGAACACAAACAGCAAGAGACTCTAGGGTCCCTGCAGAGGCTGTTTGATATTACTACTCTACACTAACTATATACTTGAATTAAACAAAGGATACAGATAATAAGAAAACAAAATTATTAGCTTATTTAATATTTTCTTCTTGATTTCTTTGTTTATTAATGTTTTCTATGGTTTCTAAAATGATTATAATTGTTTTCTGATTTTTGTAGAATGTTTTTTTATAATGTTTTGTTTGTTATTAAGGAAAATAAATTAAAAATGAGAAATTATTTTGACGTAACATTTTCAGTTTGCATTAAAATTATACCAAATAAAAGGGAGATAATGCATTTATTATTATTATTATTATTATTATTATTATTATTATTATTATTATTATTATTGTCATTATTATTATTATTATTAGGAGGAGGAGGAAGAAGAAGAAGAGGAAGAGCAGAGAGAGAGAGAGAGAGAGAGAGAGAGAGAGAGAGAGAGAGAGAGAGAGAGAGAGAGAGAGAGAGAGAGAGAGAGAGAGAGAGAGAGAGAGAGAGAGAGAATTATCCTGCACTCAATTTACGATCTTAGATAAATTTTGAGTGAAGAAATTTGGTCTTTAACAACAAATAAATCTTTTCTTTTCCTTTCTTTTAAGTAAGAAACACAGGTGAGGGAGACAGAGAGAGAGAGAGAGAGAGAGAGAGAGAGAGAGAGAGAGAGAGAGAGAGAGAGAGAGAGAGAGAGAGAGAGAGAGAGAGAGAGAGAGAAAGAAAGAAAGAAAGAACTAGAGGGGAAGGAAGTGATAAAAGTGAGGGGAGGGAAGAGGATCAAGGTGTGAGGAAAAAAGGGGAAAAAGAGGGGAAGGAGAAGGAAGAGAGAAACACAATAAAGTAAAGATAGGAAGAAGGAGGAAAGGAAGGATTGCAGGAAAAATAGAGAAAAAGAAAGAAGAAAAGGAAAGGAAAGAAAAGCTAACTGTAGAGAGAGAGAGAGAGAGAGAGAGAGAGAGAGAGAGAGAGAGAGAGAGAGAGAGAGAGAGAGAGAGAGAGAGAGAGAGAGGAAAATACACACATTAAATATTCCAAACTACATAACACACATACACACACACTCTCTCTCTCTCTCTCTCTCTCTCTCTCTCTCTCTCTCTCTCTCTCTCTCTCTCTCTCTCTCTCTCTCTCTCTCTCTCTCTCTCTCTCTCTCTCATTTTTTGCTTCCTGCTCTTCCCCTTTTTATCTTTCTTCTCTCCCTCTCTCGTTTTTTTTATTTCTCTTTATTTGTTTTATGTTGTTCAGCTTTGCAAGTGAAGTTGAGAGTCTGTTTCTGTCTGTCTGTCTGTCTGTCTGTCTGTCTGTGTGTCTGTCTTGTGTATCATGTTTGTGTGTTTATTTGTGTGTGTTTACTTTGTAGTTATAACATTCTGGAAACTGTAACATAATACTGAGAATAAAAAAGATACAGAATAGGAACTAGTCTTGTCTTGTCTTGTCTTGTCTTCTATTTTTTTTTTATCTAATTTCCCTTCAAAGTTATAGACGCTCTCAGCTCTTACTAACTCTCTTTGCAGGTCATTCCAGGAATCTATTGGCTTACATGGAAACTATATATACTTCTTTTTTATTATCTATTTTTTTTTTTTTACATTTTTCAACCATCTAGTTTTGTTTCATCTCTCCTTTTTCTTTTTCTTTTTCTTTTTCTTCTTCTTCTTCTTCTTCTTCTTCTTCTTCTTCTTCTTCTTCTTCTTCTTGTACTCCTGCTCCATACTTATAGATGATTTATGTCCAGTGCTTCTAAACCTTTCGTGTATCTATATATTGTTATCATATCACTCTTTATTTTTCTTTCTCTTTTGTTCCAGTGTTTATAAATCTATCATCTTCCTTTTTTCAGTCTCTCTTCAACATGTCAAGACTGTACTTTACCATATGTGTTGTAATCCAGTTTATTCTCTTTAATTGTTTAATACGTATGACAGTGTATGGAGGTGCGTTGATAAGGTGAGTTGATAAGGTGCGTTCATGAGGTGCGTTGTTGAGGTGCGTTGGTGAGGTGCGTTCATGAGGTGCGTTGGTGAGGTGCGTTGGTGAGGTGCATTGGTGAGGTGCGTTGGTGAGGTGCGTTGGTGAGGTGCGTTGAAAAAGTGCGTTGGTTTTGGTTGTCAACAGTCCAGCGCCATGAAAGGTGTTGTTTTGTGGACTCAGATCTGCCTTTGTGTTCCGCCTGACAGACTGACAGACAGAAGACAGACAGACAGACAGACAGACAGACACACTGATATATGTTTCTTTAATCCGTCCACGTAGCCCGCATGAACAAACAGCAGGGCAGCAGGAACAAACAGCAGAACAAACAGCAGGAAGGTCAGCAGGTAATTAGGTAAGTTAGCAGGCACGTAAGTAGGCCGAGCTGTGACGCTGTTACTGACACTGTTACAACTACAGCCTGCACGTGTGTGTGTGTGTGTGTGTGTGTGTGTGTGTGTGTGTGTGTGTGTGTGTGTGTGTGTGTGTGTGTGTGTGCGTGCGTATGTGTGTGCGTGCGTGCGTGTGTGTGTGTGTGTGTGTGTGTGTGTGTGTGTGTGTGTGTGTGTGTGTGTGTGTGTGTGTGTGTGTGTGTGTGTGTGTGTGTGTGTGTGTGCGTGTGTGTGTGTGTGTGTATGTGTATGTGTGTAGGGTTCTCGGGCATGCTGATCAATAATCTGGAGTTAGTTTTGTCATTACTATAATATTTACATTTTCCATTTTGTGGCCCCGTAAATTCCACCAGAATTGAGGTCGAAAAAGTTTTTTCCCGTTTTACTACGTAAATATTAGTCCTACAGGAAAATTTTATAAATGTAAAGTTATGGAGTTTGATAACATCTACCCCTTGATGTCATAATTTTTCCAATAACTCTAATATTTGTGAAGAAAATAAATATTTTGTGAAAGAAATTAATGCATAATACTTTATACTCCTACATCTAGAATTACATTTTAATTCCCTTTCACTATAGCCCAATATAACAAGCATCTTCTACTCTTTCTTTTATATTCTAAATGTTTTTTACGTAAACCCCATATTTTTTGAGTTATTTCAAAATATATGATTTATGTAAAAAATTCTAAGGGTGTACCCTACAAAATTTCATGAAAAATTTCCACACCTCCGAATCTCATGAAAATTGGTACAATGAGGTTTTCGGTCATGCTGAACACGAATCTGGACTTACTTTCCTGATTACTATAATATCAAACTGTATTTCACCCTTGCTTGCCTGAGAGAGAGAGAGAGAGAGAGAGAGAGAGAGAGAGAGAGAGAGAGAGAGAGAGAGAGAGAGAGAGAGAGAGAAAGAGAGAGAGAGAGAGAGAGAGAGAGAGAGAGAGAGAGAGAGAGAGAGAGAGAGAGAGAGAGAGAGAGAGAGAGAGAGAGGTAGGTACTCAATTAAAACAACTCTTTACCCTTAGTAATATTTCTGTGCATAAAACATTTGATTTCAATAAAGCTTTTAAAAGGTAACAGTCCTGCGAGCTGCTGTAAGTCTGCTGTACACAGTAGTAGTAGTAGTAGTAGTAGTATAGTAGTAGTAGTAGTAGTAGTAGTAGTAGTAGTAGTAGTAGTAGTAAATTATCATGTGTTTTAAACTAAATTTTATTGCGATGCTACAAAAATCTACAAAATGTTGTCTCTACATATGAGGAAAAAGTGAAACATTCAATGTGTATTATAATTATTTTGTTGGAAAATATATATATATATATATATAGTTGTATGTGAAAATAATGTTTTTCTGGTGCAGTTTTGTGAGTATTCAGCAAGTGTGTTTAATCTGGCTATTTTTTTTTATAATTTTCATATTCTCCCAGAGTAACGAACACACTTAGAGGCGAACACAAAACTTACTGATTCCAAGAACTTCATTAATGTATTTTTTTAATGAAGACGAAGAATATATTTATGCAACTTAAAGGTAATGTACTATCTGTGTTCTAATTTACATAAGTGTTCACTGATAACCTGCAATGTAAAAATAATAGTTTTCCTGATCTACTT
>JAPQNM010001722.1:0-5000 GCA_029783475.1 Metacarcinus magister | reverse complement strand
CGGATGGAGAGACAGACAGACACAGACCGACAGACCAATAAGTGGATAGAGATGAGAAGGAGGATGAGGAAAAGGAGGAGGAGGAGGAGGAAGAGGAGGAGGAGGATAAGAACAAGTAGGAACATCCTATTGGCATATAAGAAACCTTTCAACACACACACACACACACACACACACACACACACACACACACACACACACACACACACACACACACACACACACACACTCACTCAAGAGGGGAAATGAGTGACGTTAAAGAGCTTCACATTTCCTGGTTAGCATCATCAGTGACCAAACAGAAAACGAGGTGAGGGGAAGGGAGGGGCAGGGAAGGGAAGGGAGAGGAAGGTAGAGGAATGGATGTGAGGGGAAGGGAGAGGAAGGGATGTGAGGGGAATGGGAGGGGAGGTGAGGGGAAGGGAGAAAGGTGTCAACAAAAATAATGGTAAATAAACAAAATAAAACAGAACAAAATAAATAAATAAATAAATAAACAAACGAATAAATAAATAAATAAAATAAAAAGTAAATAAAAGAGATATATAAAGAGAATGATAACCCTAGTCAATAACAAATAAAAATAAATAAATAAAACAAAAAAGCATCGCGTTTGTCAAGTATATATAACATTTATCTGTTCACCAAAAGTTCTCTATAACAACTAATTAACAACACAGAAGAACAAGGACGACGGGCCAGTAATTACCACACAGAGAGAGAGAGAGAGAGAGAGAGAGAGAGAGAGAGAGAGAGAGAGAGAGAGAGAGAGAGAGAGAGAGAGAGAGAGAGAAGCAATCAGTGAAGGGAACCCTAAACACCATTATTAAAGCTGCCCCAATATTTCAACACCAACAGAAAACGTATTAAAATAGGGCGTGACAAAGAATATCCAACCCCCTCTCTCTCTCTCTCTCTCTCTCTCTCTCTCTCTCTCTCTCTCTCTCTCTCTCTCTCTCTCTCTCTCTCTCTCGCTCCAAAATTCGCTTTCTGATAGACAAACTCGATCACTTTTTCCCTCTTCCTCCACCTACCTCCCTTCCCCTTCACTTCCCTTCACTTCCCCTCTCCCTCTCTCTCTCTCTCTCTCTCTCTCTCTCTCTCTCTCTCTCTCTCTCTCTCTCTCTCTCTCTCTCTCTCTCTCTCTATGGACGAAGTTACTCCTTACTGGATGTTATTGAAAAGCGTGTAAGGAGGAGGAGGAGGAGGAGGAGGAGGAGGAGGAGGAGGAGGAGGAGGAGGAGGAGGTGTAGCTGGTGAAAAAGGAGGAAGACGTGGAAGGCCAGCAAAAGGGAGAAAGAGTAAGGAAGAAAGAAAAGAAAGAAAGAAAGAAAGAAAGAAAGAAAGAAAAAGAAAAAAAGAAAGAAAAAACAGAAATAAGCCACACGAAACACTTATCTTTCTTTCTTTCTTTCTTTCTTTCTCTCTTTCACACCAGGTTCAATATATGATTTTTAGGCTATAGAAGTGAGAAAATGAGACCTATAACTTATGTGTGAGAGAGAGAGAGAGAGAGAGAGAGAGAGAGAGAGAGAGAGAGAGAGAGAGAGAGAGAGAGAGAGAGAGAGAGAGAGAGAGAGAGAGAGAGATTAAAATATGGGACATGACATGAGGGATGATGATGAAGAGGGAGAGGAAAGGGAAAACTAAATGAAGGAAGGAGGGAAGTTAGGAATGATTGAGGTGACGAGTGAATGACGAGGAGGAGGAGGAGGAGGAGGAGGAGGAGGAGGAGGAGGAGGAGGAGGAGGAGGAGGAGGAGGAGGAGAGAAGAGAAGGGAGGAGTGTAGAGGACAATAAATATACAGCCAATTTAATGTCAAGAAGAGAGAGAGAGAGAGAGAGAGAGAGAGAGAGAGAGAGAGAGAGAGAGAGAGAGAGAGAGAGAGAGAGAAGGAAAAAAACACACACACACACATACATACATACACACCAAATATATGAGAAGTTTTCCCGCCAAATATATTAGAAGCTTTCCCGCCAAATTTTTAGAAGTTTTCCCGCCAAATATATTAGAAGCTTTCCCGCCAAAATATATCAGAAGTTTTCCCGCCAAATATACAAGAAGTTTTCCCGCCAAAATATATCAGACGTTTTCCCGCCAAATATATTATAAATTTTCGCGCCAAATATTAGTAAAACATTGACTTGCCTTTTTTTTGAGTAGATCGCTTAAAAGTTTTGTTAATTGTACAGTGTAAGGTAATGCAAGGATGTAATCAGGCAAGCAGGTGTAATTAGACAGTGTGTAAAGGTGGCTAAGTAATGATGATGAGAGTGGAGGAGAGAATACACGAGGGAGAAGGAAGGAAGAGAGGAAGAGGAGGAGAGGGAGAGGAGGAGAGGGAGAGAGGAAGAAAGGAAAATAGATGGATGGTGTGTAGAGGAAGAGAAAACAGGATGAGGAAAATAACATTAATGAATAAATGTTACAAAATAGATCACAGTTGAAGAAGAACAAGATCAAGAACAAGAACAATAATAAGAATAATAAGAATAATAAAAATAAAATGACACCTTGCAAATCACGTATAATTTACAAACTTTCCTAATAAATATAAACATAATTAATACACTTCTGCATGTCACCTCTCACCAAACTTTACCTCTTCATCTCATCCTCAAAGCCTTCCCTATGTCATGTTAAAGTCTGTGGACACACCTCATCTCACCTCACCTCACTCCACCTCACCTCACCTCACCTCACTCATCTCACCCTCACCCTCACCTCACCTCACCTTCACCTCACCTCACCCTCACCTCATCTCATCTCACTCTCCCACAAACTGATCATGTTATTCGTGTATCAAGGACTACAACGAGATAAGAATGACATGTTAATGCTGTGTGTATGTGTGTGTGTGTGTGTGTGTGTGTGTGTGTGTGTGTGTGTGTGTGTGTGTGTGTGTGTGTGTGTGCAAGGGAGTTGATATAAGTAAAAATCGACACATTTCATTATAACTTGTAATTTTCACAATCTTTTCGTAATTCTTTAAAAGTGTATATTAGTTGCCAAGTCATACATATATATATTCTTCATGTTTTTCTTCTTTTTTTTTACTGTCACCTGTTGGTTGCCTCAAGGAAAGGAGGAGTTAAGCCGGTTTAGTGTATGTATATGTATGTGTGTGTGTGTGTGTGTGTGTGTGTGTGTGTGTGTGTGTGTGTGTGTGTGTGTGTGTGTGTGTGTGTGTGGGAACCCATAATAATCATCTTAAAGCCTTAGGGACACACTGTAGCAGGAAACTTGTATTGTAGTTGTAAGGATAACTGAAGGGCTGAAGGGCTGAAGGGCTGAAGGGCTGAAGGTCTGAAGGGCTGAAGGTCTGAAGGGCTGAAGGGCTGGAGGGCAATAGACAGACAGCAAGTGATGAAGGGAGGGAGGCTTGCCCCTTCTTGCCCATCCAATCCCATCCCATCCTGGTGGTGTTGGTGGTGGTGGTGGTGGTGTGAGGTGCTTTGTCTCAGTAGTGGAAAGACGATAAAGCATATTCAAATGAGAGAGAGAGAGAGAGAGAGAGAGAGAGAGAGAGAGAGAGAGAGAGAGAGAGAGAGAGAGAGAGAGAGAGAGAGAGAGTTGAGTGGTTGTTTTATGGTCTGCCACCGCCTTAACCACCTCACTGTCTGTCTGTTTATTCTCTCTCTCTCTCTCTCTCTCTCTCTCTCTCTCTCTCTCTCTCTCTCTCTCTCTCTCTCTCTCTCTCTCTCTCTCTCTCTCTTAAAATCTCTAGTGACCTCCTCCAGTGTGTTAGCGAGAGAGAGAGAGAGAGAGAGAGAGAGAGAGAGAGAGAGAGAGAGAGAGAGAGAGAGAGAGAGAGAGAGAGAGAGAAAGAGAAAGATCTTACTACTTTCAGGTAGGGGAATTGATTGACGTCGATAGCAGCCTCTCTCTCTCTCTCTCTCTCTCTCTCTCTCTCTCTCTCTCTCTCTCTCTCTCTCTCTCTCTCTCTCTCTCTCTCTCTCTCTCTCTCTCTAACTTCACCTGGACAAGTTAATCTGTTCCTTCTGCTCACCTGTCCGTTACCTGGAAGCTGGAAAGGGGGGGGAGGAGGAGGAGGAAGAGGAGGAGGAGGAGGAGGAGGAGGAGGAGGAAGAAGAAGGAGGAAGAGAAATGGAAAGAGAAGTCAGATGTAAAGGAAGGAGAGGGAAGACGAAGAATAGAATTGGCGAGGTGAGAGGAAAATAATAGAAAGAAAGGAGAGAGGAGAGAGAGGGAGAGAGGAGAGAAAAGAGGATAAGAGAGGGAGAGAGAAAAGGAGAAAATGGAAGAGGATGAAGAAGGGGAGAGGATAGAAGACAAGAATAGAGAGAGAGAAAGCGAATGAGAAAGTAGTAGAAATTAGGTGAGGAAGAGGATGAAAGAAGGGGAAATAAGAGGAAAGGAGGGGAAGAGAAGGGAATAGAGGGGAGGAAAAAGAAGAATGGAGGAGAAAAGAAGGGAAGGGATGATGGGAAGTGAGGGGAGGTGATGGGAAGTGAAGGGAAAAGAAGGGAAGAGTAATAGCGGTAGAGGGGATGAACGGAAGGCGAAGCAAAGCAATGTACTTATTTATAACACCCTCATTGAGACAGGACAGGATACGATGCACACTTTACTGCGCTATGTATGTCAGACTCTCTCTCTCTCTCTCTCTCTCTCTCTCTCTCTCTCTCTCTCTCTCTCTCTCTCTCTCTCTCTCTCTCTCTCTCTCTCTCTCTTCGCTGCGTCACTCATCAATCATTAATCACTTTTTTTATAATCAACTTCCAACCTCATTCCTACTCCCTTCCCTTCCCTTCCCTTCCCTTCCCTTCCCTTCCCTTTACTCCCATTTTGCGCCCTTCTTTTTCCCTTACCACCTACCATGCCTAACATATTTCCCACTTCCACTCTTACTCTGTTAGTTCCACTCTCCACTACACTTTTCCAAGCCACCTCTATCTGCGCGTACTACACTCGTACTCGCTGCATAGGGCGTCTTGGGTCATTTGTCTTTTTTATATTTTTTGGAATCTAGAGA
>JAPQNM010001721.1:65000-85000 GCA_029783475.1 Metacarcinus magister | reverse complement strand
TCCTCCTCCTCCTCCTCCTCCTCTTCCTCTTCCTCTTCCTCTTCCTCCTCCTCCTCCTCCTCTTAAACTAATCACCCTTGCCTCTTAATTCTCATTCACTTCCACCACCTCTAACTCCTCCTCCTCCTCTTCTTCTTTTTCTTCCTCCTCCTCCATTACCTCCACTTTCCTCCTCCTCCTTCTACTCCTCCACACACATACATACATACATACACACACACACACATAAAAAAATAATAAAGTAAATGAAGAAAAGTGATTAAAGAAAACAAATGAAAGAGAGAACAGAGAAAAAGATGAGAAATAAGATATGAGAGAGAGAGAGAGAGAGAGAGAGAGAGAGAGAGAGAGAGAGAGAGAGAGAGAGAGAGAGAGAGAGAGAGAGAGAGAGAGAGAGAGATAGCTTTACTTAAGGATCAGTTACTCTTTAATGATCTTTCTTCCTAATTTACGAAAGAAAATGGTAAAATGACCTATAATATGTTTTTTTCTTTCTCTAATTATTTTTGTTGATAAGAATAATAATAAAAAACACCTACACACACACACACACGTACACAAACACACACACGCACACGTATATATATATTTTTTTATTTTTATTTTTTTTTCAGTATCAATTGATTATATATTTTTTATTAAACTATTCTTAGGTAAACTTAATTAATATTTTTGTTAATGAAAAGAGAGAGAGAGAGAGAGAGAGAGAGAGAGAGAGAGAGAGAGAGAGAGAGAGAGAGAGAGAGAGAGAGAGAGAGAGAGAGAGAGAGAGAGAGAGAGAGAGAGAGCAAAATTTACCTTAGATATCAATTACAGTCATCCATCTTCCTCTCTCTCTCTCTCTCTCTCTCTCTCTCATTTCTTCTCTTTAAAGGAAAATTCTCATAATAATCACTAAAACATTTTAATTTTCCTGAGTCAAGTTTTTTCAGATTTTCCTTCATTCACTTACAATCATTTCCTTCAATTTTCCTTCAGACAAAGACGAGGAAAATGGACCACGAGAGAGAGAGAGAGAGAGAGAGAGAGAGAGAGAGAGAGAGAGAGAGAGAGAGAGAGAGAGAGAGAGAGAGAGAGAGAGAGAGAGAGAGAGAGAGAGAGAAGGAAAGTTTCAAGTATACATAAGTTCAAGTTGACTGATTCTCAAGTTTAATCTGAGGTTACTCTTACAGAACTTTTTATTGAACTTTTTTCAAACTCGTGAACTAAGATTAAAAAAACCTGAATACAATGGCTAACCTAACTTTACCTAACGTAACTTAACCTAACCTAACCTAACCTAACCTAACTTAACCTAACCTAAACTAACCTCTTAAAAAAATAATTCCTTCTCTTCCTTCATATATAGAGTAAAGGGGAAAGAGAGAAAGAAAAAGAAAGAAAAAGAGAGAGAGAGAGAGAGAGAGAGAGAGAGAGAGAGAGAGAGAGAGAGAGAGAGAGAGAGAGAGAGAGAGAGAGAGAGAGAGAGAGAGAGAGAGAGATTATTAGTACAAACTTTGCCTCTTCAAAAACTCATTTATACACGGTTTTAAAGAAAGAAAGAGAGAGAGAGAGAGAGAGAGAGAGAGAGAGAGAGAGAGAGAGAGAGAGAGAGAGAGAGAGAGAGAGAGAGACAATTACACTCACTTGACATGTAAGTATTGTATTATATTGTATCTTATTGTATTGTATATTGTTGTATTCTATTGTTTGAATTTTTCGATAAATTTTTGAAGAATGTATTGAGAATGATTTTATTTATATTTTTTCTGTTGCCTTTAGTAATTAATTTAATGTATTTCTATTGTATTTATATAATTTACTCATTATTATTCAACTCATCTAATTAACTCACTATATAATGAACACACTAACTAATTGAGTCCTATTAAGTTAATTTATCATAAGGATTTTTACCAAAATAATAATCTTTAAAAAACATTTCAAAAATTTAACTCAAATCAAACTATTTCCATCAATCTTTTTTGGGGTAAAAATTTTCATTCCTTCAATAATAGTTTGTCATCATTTTTTTCACTCACTCCTTTTATTTGCAATTTCAAATTAATTTATGATGACAAAACATACAATTTTTTTTATATCAATATAAACTCATAGCATTACACTGTAAACTGTATATATTTTATCACCTAATAATATTCACACATGATAGTGTGTGTGTGTGTGTGTGTTTCTTTAATCAATATATAATCGAATTCTCATAATTTCCACTTACGTTTGCCTTTCAATAGCATTCACGCACACACACACACTCTCTCTCTCTCTCTCTCTCTCCAATTCCAATTCCTATATCGATGACCTTGTAATATATAGCCTTCGCCTCCTCCTTCTCCTCCTCCTCCTCTTCTCCTCCTCCTTCTCCTCTTCCTCCTTTTCTCGCCTTTCTCTCATTCCTGTTCTCTCCTCTCTCCTCCTACTCCTCACTCCTCTCTTTCTCCTCCTCCTGTTCTCTCTTCCTAATCCCTCTCTCCTCCTCCTGCTCTCTCCTCTCTCTTCTTGCTTCTCCTCCTGCTCTTTCCTCTCTCCTTTCTTTCTCCTCTATTATTATAAATGTTTGAGAAGAATGTTATCAATAAAAAAATATAAAATGCTGAACGATGCAATATAATCAATAAAACCAATAATATAAAGTTTTGTGCTAAGGAATAATTGATAAGGTCAAAGAAATATTTATTTATTGATATATATATATATATATATAATTCTTGACGTATATTGAATTATTATGTGATATCGAAATGGGTTTGTATTCTCTCTCTCTCTCTCTCTCTCTCTCTCTTTTTATTTCACAGCGAACTGCAAATATATATAAAAAAAAGAGGAGGAAAAAAAGTAATGACACACACACACACACACACACACACACACACACACACACATACATGCATACATAAACAAGTACAGGATGAGAGAACACGCACACAAACTCATACACCAAATTAAATATGCAAAAACACACACACGCGCGCGCACACATACACACACACAAAAAAAAAAGAAAGAGAGAGAGAGAGAGAGAGAGAGAGAGAGAGAGAGAGGAGAGAGAGAGAGAGAGAGAAAAACATTTATATATGAGAAAAATTTATTAATGGAAATACAAAACACACTACACTATTCTCTTTGTTTAAAATTCCCCTTCCTCTTCTTCCTCCTCCTCCTCTTCTTCTTCTTCCTCCTCCTCCTCCTCCTCCTCTTCTTCCTCTTCTTCCTCCTCCTCCTTTTCACCTGAATTTGTGTTACTCCTTGACCTATAAATCTCTCTCTCTCTCTCTCTCTCCTCATCACTAAAACGAACATGCAATTGGGATTCACACACATACACACACACACAGGTCAACAAACTCGTATTGAATTTTCAAGCAATGCTTCAAAATCTGCACCTTTTTCTGATCCTTATGGTATGTAACAAGTACTGATAAACACAATATTAAGAAAATATATATTACGTCCTCACGTAAATTAAGTAGATTATAAATAATGAAAAAAGAAACTAGACGCAGGATTGGAATGGGATAGGGTTTAAAAAGAGGAGAAAAATATTTATAATTTCACAATATAACTCTTTGTTATATTTGATCGGTATCTATCTCATGAAAAATAGTTATCTACTAAAATAATGATATCATTAAACAAACAATATTAGCTTCTAAGCTAAGATACCAATTGAACAAAGTGCTTTGTTTATTAGTTGGTAATTTCATAAGGAATATCTGATATCTTTTCCATCAACATTGGTAAAGTATTAGATCCACCATACTGATTTTATCATCTGTTTTAACCCAAATAAATTCATTTATAGCAATAAAAGTTTCTGGTGAAATTAACTGAAAACTATGCTGAAAGTCTTACATTATTCCCATGTACAACATAGTTTAAAAAAAACAAAATCGAAGAGGAAATTTTGCAAAAAATTTCCTGGAGTAGAAAAAATGACAGAAATACACCATATGTTGAGGTCAGTTCTAGACATCCACGAGGATCTGTAAGATGGTTAAACGTGTCGTAAAGCTTAGTTATGAACTGCTTTGAGCTGTAACAGTCATTACAAGAATATTCGTGGACGTTAAGACAATATGTGTTCCTTACGGGGTAATGTGTCGTGTGTAGGAGTATACGCGGGTTACTGATGGCTATCATATCCTCTCGATGGAGCTTGACACTGCAATAAAAGTACTGCATTACATTTTTTAATGAAAATAAATCACTTCCATAGCCATTGGCACCGGTGACAGAGTCAGTAGTGAAGATTTTGATCGGTCGGTCATGTCCGAACGAGCGGTGGGAATTGAATTGTTTTCTGCCTCTATATACCTAATTATAGTGAGCCTTATCTTGATGCAGCAGCATTTAAGAATGAAAATAAATAACTTCCATAGCCATTGGCACCGGTGACAGAGTCAGTAGTGAAGATTTTGATCGGCCGGTCATGACCGAGCGAGCGGTGGGAATTGAATTGTTTTCTGCCTCTATATACCTAATTCTAGTGAGCCTTATCTTGATGCAGCAGCATTTAAGAATGAAAATAAATAACTTCCATAGCCATTGGCACCGGTGACAGAGTCAGTAGTGAAGATTTTGATCGGCCGGTCATGACCGAGCGAGCGGTGGGAATTGAATTGTTTTCTGCCTCTATATACCTAATTCTAGTGAGCCTTATCTTGATGCAGCAGCATTTAAGAATGAAAATAAATAACTTCCATAGCCATTGGCACCGGTGACAGAGTCAGTAGTGAAGATTTTGATCGGCCGGTCATGACCGAGCGAGCGGTGGGAATTGAATTGTTTTCTGCCTCTATATACCTAATTCTAATGAGCCTTATCTTGATGCAGCAGCATTTAAGAATGAAAATAAATAACTTCCATAGCCATTGGCACCGGTGACAGAGTCAGTAGTGAAGATTTTGATCGGCCGGTCATGACCGAGCGAGCGGTGGGAATTGAATTGTTTTCTGCCTCTATATACCTAATTCTAGTGAGCCTTATCTTGATGCAGCAGCATTTAAGAAGGTCAAAGAAAGGCTATGTACACTACAGGAGTAATCAAACAGACTCTGCCATCCTGAAATAGTGTATAAAAACTTGTTTTCATCATATGTTCTACTTAAACTAGTTGTAACTCCTTTCGTTTTACTCGTATTGAATTTTCAAGCAATGCTTCAAAATCTGCACCTTTTTCTGATCCTTATGGTATGTAACAAGTACTGATAAACACAATATTAAGAAAATATATATTACGTCCTCACGTAAATTACGTAGATTATAAATAATGAAAAAAGAAACTAGACGCAGGATTGGAATGGGATAGGGTTTAAAAAGAGGAGAAAAATATTTATGATTTCACAATATAACTCTTTGTTATATTTGATCGGTATCTATCTCATGAAAAATAGTTATCTACTAAAATAATGATATCATTAAACAAACAATATTAGCTTCTAAGCTAAGATACCAATTGAACAAAGTGCTTTGTTTATTAGTTGGTAATTTCATAAGGAATATCTGATATCTTTTCCATCAACATTGGTAAAGTATTAGATCCACCATACTGATTTTATCATCTGTTTTAACCCAAATAAATTCATTTATAGCAATAAAAGTTTCTGGTGAAATTAACTGAAACTATGCTGAAAGTCTTACATTATTCCCATGTACAACATAGTTTAAAAAAAACAAAATCGAAGAGGAAATTTTGCAAAAAATTTCCCGGAGTAGAAAAAATGACAGAAATACACCATATGTTGAGGTCAATTCTAGACATCCACGAGGGTCTGTAAGATGGTTAAACGTGTCGTAAGGCTTAGTTATGAACTGCTTTGAGCTGTAACAGTCATTACAAGAATATTCGTGGACGTTAAGACAATATGTGTTCCTTACGGGGTAACGTGTCGTGTGTAGGAGTATACGCGGGTTACTGATGGCTATCATATCCTCTCGATGGAGCTTGACACTGCAATAAAAGTACTGCATTACATTTTTTAATGAAAATAAATCACTTCCATAGCCATTGGCACCGGTGACAGAGTCAGTAGTGAAAATTTTGATCGGTCGGTCATGTCCGAACGAGCGGTGGGAATTGAATTGTTTTCTGCCTCTATATACCTAATTATAGTGAGCCTTATCTTGATGCAGCAGCATTTAAGAATGAAAATAAATAACTTCCATAGCCATTGGCACCGGTGACAGAGTCAGTAGTGAAGATTTTGATCGGCCGGTCATGACCGAGCGAGCGGTGGGAATTGAATTGTTTTCTGCCTCTATATACCTAATTCTAGTGAGCCTTATCTTGATGCAGCAGCATTTAAGAATGAAAATAAATAACTTCCATAGCCATTGGCACCGGTGACAGAGTCAGTAGTGAAGATTTTGATCGGCCGGTCATGACCGAGCGAGCGGTGGGAATTGAATTGTTTTCTGCCTCTATATACCTAATTCTAGTGAGCCTTATCTTGATGCAGCAGCATTTAAGAATGAAAATAAATAACTTCCATAGCCATTGGCACCGGTGACAGAGTCAGTAGTGAAGATTTTGATCGGCCGGTCATGACCGAGCGAGCGGTGGGAATTGAATTGTTTTCTGCCTCTATATACCTAATTCTAGTGAGCCTTATCTTGATGCAGCAGCATTTAAGAATGAAAATAAATAACTTCCATAGCCATTGGCACCGGTGACAGAGTCAGTAGTGAAGATTTTGATCGGCCGGTCATGACCGAGCGAGCGGTGGGAATTGAATTGTTTTCTGCCTCTATATACCTAATTCTAGTGAGCCTTATCTTGATGCAGCAGCATTTAAGAAGGTCAAAGAAAGGCTATGTACACTACAGGAGTAATCAAACAGACTCTGCCATCCTGAAATAGTGTATAAAAACTTGTTTTCATCATATGTTCTACTTAAACTAGTTGTAACTCCTTTCGTTTTACTCGTATTGAATTTTCAAGCAATGCTTCAAAATCTGCACCTTTTTCTGATCCTTATGGTATGTAACAAGTACTGATAAACACAATATTAAGAAAATATATATTACGTCCTCACGTAAATTACGTAGATTATAAATAATGAAAAAAGAAACTAGACGCAGGATTGGAATGGGATAGGGTTTAAAAAGAGGAGAAAAATATTTATGATTTCACAATATAACTCTTTGTTATATTTGATCGGTATCTATCTCATGAAAAATAGTTATCTACTAAAATAATGATATCATTAAACAAACAATATTAGCTTCTAAGCTAAGATACCAATTGAACAAAGTGCTTTGTTTATTAGTTGGTAATTTCATAAGGAATATCTGATATCTTTTCCATCAACATTGGTAAAGTATTAGATCCACCATACTGATTTTATCATCTGTTTTAACCCAAATAAATTCATTTATAGCAATAAAAGTTTCTGGTGAAATTAACTGAAACTATGCTGAAAGTCTTACATTATTCCCATGTACAACATAGTTTAAAAAAAACAAAATCGAAGAGGAAATTTTGCAAAAAATTTCCCGGAGTAGAAAAAATGACAGAAATACACCATATGTTGAGGTCAATTCTAGACATCCACGAGGGTCTGTAAGATGGTTAAACGTGTCGTAAGGCTTAGTTATGAACTGCTTTGAGCTGTAACAGTCATTACAAGAATATTCGTGGACGTTAAGACAATATGTGTTCCTTACGGGGTAACGTGTCGTGTGTAGGAGTATACGCGGGTTACTGATGGCTATCATATCCTCTCGATGGAGCTTGACACTGCAATAAAAGTACTGCATTACATTTTTTAATGAAAATAAATCACTTCCATAGCCATTGGCACCGGTGACAGAGTCAGTAGTGAAAATTTTGATCGGTCGGTCATGTCCGAACGAGCGGTGGGAATTGAATTGTTTTCTGCCTCTATATACCTAATTATAGTGAGCCTTATCTTGATGCAGCAGCATTTAAGAATGAAAATAAATAACTTCCATAGCCATTGGCACCGGTGACAGAGTCAGTAGTGAAGATTTTGATCGGCCGGTCATGACCGAGCGAGCGGTGGGAATTGAATTGTTTTCTGCCTCTATATACCTAATTCTAGTGAGCCTTATCTTGATGCAGCAGCATTTAAGAATGAAAATAAATAACTTCCATAGCCATTGGCACCGGTGACAGAGTCAGTAGTGAAGATTTTGATCGGCCGGTCATGACCGAGCGAGCGGTGGGAATTGAATTGTTTTCTGCCTCTATATACCTAATTCTAGTGAGCCTTATCTTGATGCAGCAGCATTTAAGAATGAAAATAAATAACTTCCATAGCCATTGGCACCGGTGACAGAGTCAGTAGTGAAGATTTTGATCGGCCGGTCATGACCGAGCGAGCGGTGGGAATTGAATTGTTTTCTGCCTCTATATACCTAATTCTAATGAGCCTTATCTTGATGCAGCAGCATTTAAGAATGAAAATAAATAACTTCCATAGCCATTGGCACCGGTGACAGAGTCAGTAGTGAAGATTTTGATCGGCCGGTCATGACCGAGCGAGCGGTGGGAATTGAATTGTTTTCTGCCTCTATATACCTAATTCTAGTGAGCCTTATCTTGATGCAGCAGCATTTAAGAAGGTCAAAGAAAGGCTATGTACACTACAGGAGTAATCAAACAGACTCTGCCATCCTGAAATAGTGTATAAAAACTTGTTTTCATCATATGTTCTACTTAAACTAGTTGTAACTCCTTTCGTTTTACTCGTATTGAATTTTCAAGCAATGCTTCAAAATCTGCACCTTTTTCTGATCCTTATGGTATGTAACAAGTACTGATAAACACAATATTAAGAAAATATATATTACGTCCTCACGTAAATTACGTAGATTATAAATAATGAAAAAAGAAACTAGACGCAGGATTGGAATGGGATAGGGTTTAAAAAGAGGAGAAAAATATTTATGATTTCACAATATAACTCTTTGTTATATTTGATCGGTATCTATCTCATGAAAAATAGTTATCTACTAAAATAATGATATCATTAAACAAACAATATTAGCTTCTAAGCTAAGATACCAATTGAACAAAGTGCTTTGTTTATTAGTTGGTAATTTCATAAGGAATATCTGATATCTTTTCCATCAACATTGGTAAAGTATTAGATCCACCATACTGATTTTATCATCTGTTTTAACCCAAATAAATTCATTTATAGCAATAAAAGTTTCTGGTGAAATTAACTGAAACTATGCTGAAAGTCTTACATTATTCCCATGTACAACATAGTTTAAAAAAAACAAAATCGAAGAGGAAATTTTGCAAAAAATTTCCCGGAGTAGAAAAAATGACAGAAATACACCATATGTTGAGGTCAATTCTAGACATCCACGAGGGTCTGTAAGATGGTTAAACGTGTCGTAAGGCTTAGTTATGAACTGCTTTGAGCTGTAACAGTCATTACAAGAATATTCGTGGACGTTAAGACAATATGTGTTCCTTACGGGGTAACGTGTCGTGTGTAGGAGTATACGCGGGTTACTGATGGCTATCATATCCTCTCGATGGAGCTTGACACTGCAATAAAAGTACTGCATTACATTTTTTAATGAAAATAAATCACTTCCATAGCCATTGGCACCGGTGACAGAGTCAGTAGTGAAAATTTTGATCGGTCGGTCATGTCCGAACGAGCGGTGGGAATTGAATTGTTTTCTGCCTCTATATACCTAATTATAGTGAGCCTTATCTTGATGCAGCAGCATTTAAGAATGAAAATAAATAACTTCCATAGCCATTGGCACCGGTGACAGAGTCAGTAGTGAAGATTTTGATCGGCCGGTCATGACCGAGCGAGCGGTGGGAATTGAATTGTTTTCTGCCTCTATATACCTAATTCTAGTGAGCCTTATCTTGATGCAGCAGCATTTAAGAATGAAAATAAATAACTTCCATAGCCATTGGCACCGGTGACAGAGTCAGTAGTGAAGATTTTGATCGGCCGGTCATGACCGAGCGAGCGGTGGGAATTGAATTGTTTTCTGCCTCTATATACCTAATTCTAGTGAGCCTTATCTTGATGCAGCAGCATTTAAGAATGAAAATAAATAACTTCCATAGCCATTGGCACCGGTGACAGAGTCAGTAGTGAAGATTTTGATCGGCCGGTCATGACCGAGCGAGCGGTGGGAATTGAATTGTTTTCTGCCTCTATATACCTAATTCTAATGAGCCTTATCTTGATGCAGCAGCATTTAAGGTCAAAGGAAGGCTATGTACACTACAGGAGTAATCAAACAGACTCTGATCAGTAAACCGCTTACAATCTTATTCAATAAATCCTTAAGAGATGGTAAAGTTCCATCAGATTGGAAACGTGCAAATGCAACACCAATCTTCAATAAGGGGGACAAGTCACAACCTGGAAATTATAGGCCAATCAGTCTGACATCAGTTGTATGTAAATTAATGGAGACAATCATTCGTGACAATGTGGTGAAATTCCTTGAAGACAACGATATAATAAAACCCTCACAGCATGGTTTTCGTAATAAACGTTCATGTTTAACAGACTTATTAGAATTCTTCCACAATGTTTTTGACGCGTATGATGAAAGCAGAGCAGTAGATGTCATATATCTGGATTTTCAAAAGGCCTTTGATAAAGTACCTCATCAACGATTGCTTAATAAACTAATGACTCACGGTATCTCTGGTAGCATTTACAATTGGCTTCTGGACTGGCTCTCTGAACGTAAGCAGAGAGTAGTCTTAAACGGTGTCTCCTCTCAATGGTTAAACGTAAAAAGTGGCGTACCACAAGGTTCAGTGCTTGGTCCTGTCTTATTCATGATATATGTTAATGACATAGATGATGGGATCACTTGCAAAATATCGAAATTCGCTGACGATACGAAAATTCTCAGCAAAGTAACTACGACAATTGACAGAGAAGTCTTACAATCAGACCTAGATCGACTAACATCTTGGGCCAATAAATGGCAAATGAAATTTAACGTTAAAAATGCAAGGTACTACACATCGGAAGAAATAATGATCACGTTCAGTACTCAATGAATGGTAAACCATTTTCTACAGTAAACAAGGAAAAAGATCTGGGAATCACAATATCAAACGATTTAAAACCCAGTCAACATTGCTCAGAGGTAGTTAAAACTGCTAACAGATTGGTCGGCTTTATTGGGCGTACTTTCGAAAATAAATCAGAAAAAGTCATATTAAAACTGCATAATTCACTAGTACGACCCCATCTTGAGTATTGCGTACAGTTTTGGTCCCCATATTACAGAAAGGACATTGACAAACTGGAAAGAGTCCAGCGAAGAATAACAAAAATGATTCCAAGGCTGAAAAATAAACCTTATGAAGAAAGACTTAAAGAACTAAACTTATTCAGCCTAGAAAAACGAAGGATGCGAGGGGATTTAATTGAAATGTTCAAGATAATCAAAGGATTCGATAATATCAATACAGAAGATTACATTACTTTTGATAGATCAAATATAACAAGAAGACGTCATTCTTTTAAGATTACTGATAAAAGATTCACATCAAACGAAGCCAAGCACTTCTTTTTCAATCGGATCGTGAACGTTTGGAACTCCCTGCCCGCCAATGTCGTCGACAGTAAAACAATTACTACGTTCAAAAATAGACTTGACAAATACTTAGAAGCCAATCCACAACTAAAATACTATCCGTTAACGTAGCAAACTTTTGAGTATGTTCATCCTGATGTACCTAACTTACGAAATGTCGATTCAAAAGACGTCGCTAGTGGCCTGACATCGCTTGCCAGGAAGTAGTGGTAGCAGTAGTGGTAGTGACAATAGTGATAGTCTGGTCTTGGTTAGCCTTCCTTTCCCTGCCAGCCATGGCTGGGGAGAGAAGCCTTCACCCTTACTATCCTGTATCCTTCACTCTAGATTAGATAGTGTACTCACAAACAGCCTCGTAAGGGCCAGCAGGCCTGTTGCTGTTTGTTCTTCCTATGTGTTCCTAAACGCACACAAACACGCACAGAGGGTGACAAATAGCTGGTTGCACTAAAGCAAACACACACACACACACACACACACACACAGATCAATGCAACATAAAATGAATGAGAAGATGAATAAATGACTAAATGAATGTAAAATGAAGGAAATTTATCATGAAGAGAGAGAGAGAGAGAGAGAGAGAGAGAGAGAGAGAGAGAGAGAGAGAGAGAGAGAGAGAGAGAGAGAGAGAGAGAGAGAATAAAGAATGGAAAGGAAGAAAGAGGAAGAAACAAGATCACATGAATAAATAAAGAAATAAAGATATAAAACATACCTAATCCTTCTCTCTCTCTCTCTCTCTCCTTCATATGAGTAGTAAAATAAACACTTACAAGAAAACAAAAGTAATAATAATAATAATAATAATAATAATAATAATAACAAAAAGTAAATATTACAAGTAAAAAAAAATTACAGTTTAATTAAATAACATAGAGAGACAGGCAATCAACAGGTAAACACACACACTCACACACACACACACACACACACACACACACACACACACACACACACACACACACACACACACACACACAGGCAATTTTACAGTTCCCAAGAAATTGCAACTTTAGTGCAGACATACATTTTCTGATGAAGGACTAACATTATTATTCATTTTTCAATCTTCTTTCTCTTCTTCTTCCTCCTCCTCTTCCTCTTCTTCTTCTTTCTCCTCCTCCTCCTCCTCCTCCTCCTCTAATTAACAAAGACCTTCAAAGAAATTACTTATCCTTATGAATTATTATTATTATTATTATTATTATTATTATTATTATCCTATAACAAAATAATAATAGTAATAATAATAATAATAATAAAACTACACGTATATAATCTATTAGAGAAAGTTGACGGCAGTGTGTGTGTGTGTGTGTGTGTGTGTGTGTGTGTGTGTGTGTGTGTGTGTGTGTGTGTGTGTGTGTGTGTTATAGAAAACGTCGATGTGCATTTTTTAAAATTTTTAATGGGTGGCTGAGAGAGAGAGAGAGAGAGAGAGAGAGAGAGAGAGAGAGAGAGAGAGAGAGAGAGAGAGAGAGAGAGAGAGAGAGAGAGAGAGAGAGAGAGAGAGAGAGAATATATAATAATAATAACAAAAAAAGAACGTTAACGAGAATATGAAAAAAATGTATAATGTTTTTTTTTCACTTAAAATTTTCAAAGTATTTACATTTAAGAACGAACTAGAACAAAAATGTTTCTCTCTCTCTCTCTCTCTCTCTCTCTCTCACTACCACCATCACTGCAAAATTCCTAACGGTAATAACAATAATAGTAACTACTGCAACAACAACAACAGAAGAATAAGTATGTAGTAGTAGTAGTAGTAATAGTAGTAGTAGTAGTAGTAGTAGTAGTAGTAGTAGTAGTAGTAGTAGTAGTAGTAGTAGTAGTAGTAGTAGTAGTAGTAGTAGTAGTAGTAGTAGTAGTAGTAGTAATAGTAGCAGTAGTAGTATATAAAGATGTATAAGTTAGGAATGTATTGATATAATATCGATAACTAACCTAACTTTCTTATTGAGAGAGAGAGAGAGAGAGAGAGAGAGAGAGAGAGAGAGAGAGAGAGAGAGAGAGAGAGAGAGAGAGAGAGAGAGAGAGAGAGAGAGAATAAGAAATAGTATAATAACAAGAACGAGAATTATAAAGTGAGAGAAAGAAAAAATGTAAATAATCATAGAATTATTTAATATTTTTTCCGTCCTTGACAGAATGAATTTTTCTATTTCGTGCAAGGTGAGAGGAAGGAAGGAAGGAAGGAAGGAAGGAAGGAAGGAAGGAAGGAAGGAAGGAAGGAAGGAAAGAAGGAAAGAAGGAAAGAAGGAAGGAAGGAAGGAAGGAAGGAAGAATAGGAACAAAAGAAAGAAAGAAAGAAAGAGAAGCCATGACACAAATCTTTTATTTACTACAAGACATAATTTTTTTTATTCACTACAAAATACAAAATAAAAATATATATATAATCATGAATTGTGTAGAAGCTGATTTGACTTTTCCTTTCAGTGTATGTGTGTGTGTGTGTGTGTGTGTGTGTGTGTGTGTGTGTGTGTGTGTGTGTGTGTGTGTGTGTTGTGTGTGTGTACCAAGGATGAAGTACTAATGTAAACCACAATAACACTTTCTTTTTTAATTCTCTCTCTCTCTCTCTCTCTCTCTCTCTCTCTCTCTCTCTCTCTCTCAATGCCACTGCAAGGTAAACACAACTAACTACGATAACACATACATAATTAACACACACGCACACACACACACACACACACCTTTCAATTACTCTCTCTTAAACTATTTGATATATTGCTTTTAACACCCTCTTCCTCTTCTTCCTCCTACTCCTCCTCCTCCTCTTCCTCTTCCCCCCTTCCTCCTCCTCCTTGATACCCCGTTAGAAAGGTGACAAACAGAATGATTGTTACCAAAGGCAGAATGATGATGTTGATGATAGCATTGTTGGTTATGACAAAGGTAGTGGTAGTGGTAGTGGTGGTGGTGGTGGTGGTGGTGGTGGTGGTGGTGGTGGTGGTGGTGGTGGTGGTGGTGGTGGTGGTGGTGGTGGTGAGGAGAAAGTTGAAGTAGGGAGGAGAGGAGCAGATGGACAGAAGGACAGGAGGAGGAGGAGGAGGAAGAAGCTATGTAATGGTCAAATTTTTACACTCTCTCGAGAAATATTCAACACACACACACAGTCACTCTTTACATAGCGGTACATCACCCATATATGACCTATTGGAATTCTATCCATAAATATAGTATTTCTCAAATTGGATAATTTTTCTTACCGCTGTTACATTAAAAAAAGAAAAATAAATAAATATAAATAGAAGAGTAGAGTCTAAAGAAATTTATTATAATATTTATAGATAATTTTTCTTCAACGAGATTACCTTAAAAAGAAGAAAAAAAATTATAAGAAATTAATATAATAGAACAGTAGTCTAAAAATAATACTATAATATTTATAAATAACTATTCTTGAACGCTGTTACAATAAAATAATAAGAAAAAAAAAAGGAAATTATTATAAATAGATCAATATAGAGCCTAAAGAAATTTACTATATATATTTATCAATTATTAAACCAACTTATTTTATCTTATTATCCATCATACTCACTCGTCTTACTTATAAAAAGAATAAAATAAAAAATAAATAAATAAACAAAATATTACCAAGTACATATTTCAAAAACCACCCTGAAATCTCTCTCTCTCTCTCTCTCTCTCTCTCTCTCTCTCTCTCTCTCTCTCTCTCTCTCTCTCTCTCACTCCTTTTTACGCTTCTGAGAATATCGAGTTGACTTTTGCGATGAGAGTCGAGGAGGAGGAGGAGGAGGAGGAAGAGGAGAAGGAGGAGGAGGAGAGGGGATTGAGACATATAAAAGTATATTGCAAACTTTTACATTTCATCAGAAGTGTGTGTGTGTGTGTGTGTGTGTGAGATAAGTGGGTCATGGTAGGTGTGGGTGGATGGGATGAGGAGGAAGAGAAGAAGAAAGAGGATGTTGAGGAGGAGGAGGAGGAGGAGGAGGAGGAGGAGGAGGAGGAGGAGGAGGAGGAGGAGGAGGAGGTAGCTTGGGTATATACATAAGAGACCAAACCCACGACCCACACTTCACCCGTTGGTCTGGGCAGAACCTAAACCCACTCACCTAACTTAACCAAACCTAACCTAACCTTATCTCTTTAACTAATTCCTCTCAGATCCAATATTTCACCTCACACTTCTATCCTCCCTTCAATCCCTCACCCTTCTATCAGTAACTCTTTCATGCAGGTACTCCTTCACCCTATCCTTCCTTCCATCTTATAACTGCTCTTCCTCTCCTCCTCAGTTTCATTCACGTATACTTTCTTCACAAACTCTTCAGTCTTCTTTCTCTCTATACGACTAAATCACCTCAAAGAAAATATCATACTGCCTGCCCAGCCTCCCTCCGTCTATCACACTTCAGTTCAACAGTTATAAGGTAAGTGAATGAATGAAAAAAACAGGGAATATTAAGAGTGAAAAGTTTAGTTCATATATACGAAAAATAAGTGAATGAAACAACAACAACAACAACAACCAGGAATTAAATAGTATATGTAAAATGTTTCGTTTAGTTAAATATACGAAAGAAATATTAGACCTTCATAAAGTGGATAATTGATTGGTAATTAGCGATGTGTTCAGACTTAAATGACTTCTAATAACTGTGAGATAAATTAAGTAAAACAAATGATATATATTTACAGATTTGATCAAAAAGAAAACTATGTTACCCTCGAGAATTAAGTTGAAATAAATTATGATATGATTAGATATGGAAAATAGTGTGATGGAGAGAGAGAGAGAGAGAGAGAGAGAGAGAGAGAGAGAGAGAGAGAGAGAGAGAGAGAGAGAGAGAGAGAGAGAGAGAGAGAGAGAATAAAAATAGAATTAAAATTAAGTCTTTCTCTGCTTCAACAAAACACTTTTTCTTCTTTAATAATCTTTTTGCTCACTTTTTTTTCTGTTTTTTTCCCACACGCTTCAATTAATTTTTTTCCTCTCACTTTTATCTACATTTACTCTATCTTTTTTTCTCTCTTTTTTCCCCCCACAGGGTTCAATTAGTGGCCTCAAGAACCCGAACAGAGAACCTACTACTAATTACTACTAAATTATAGAACCAAGAACAACAACAACAACAAAAATAACAACAACAAGAAACAAGAAACAAGAACAAGAAGAACAAGAACACAAACAAGAACATCGAGCCATGAAACTTGCACTTACGGTAATAATAATAATAATAATAATAATAATAATAATAGTAATAAAAATAGTAATAATAATAGTAATAATAACTAATAATGAGGAGGAGGAGGAGTAGGAAGAAGAAGAAGAAGAAGAAGAAGAAGAAGAAAGTGGTAGTGGTGGTTGAGCCCCACGTAACCATCCACCACAAACGGTCAACCACAATGAAAGTGTTGTTCACCTACTCATGTGTTAAGTGAACAACCACAACCCCAGCATAGCAACCACACTACAACCACACCACAGTATTACCCTTTTCTACCAGCATTAGTGGTAGTCTAGTCTATTATTGTATAGTATCCTCCTCTAGTTAGATAGTGTAGAGTAGTTATATCAAACAGCCTTCGCAGGAACCCTAGGGTCTGTTGCTGTTTGTGTTCCCTTGTATTCCCTTGTATAAATCACACTACAACCATATCAATTCTCACATCCTTACTCTCTCTCTCTCTCTCTCTCCCTTTCTTCTTCCCTCCCTACCCTCATTTCCTCCTTTCATTGCTCTCTCCTTTCCTAGATCCCTATCCATCTTTCCTTTCTTCCCTCCATCTTTACCTCATTCCTACTCTCTCTCTCCCTCCTTTCATTCATCTCTCCCAACACCCATATCCATCCATCCATCTCTCTCCCCCTCCCTCCCTCCATCCGTACATCCCTTCTTCCCTCCCTCTCACCATACACCACACACATCACCATACACACACACACACACACACACACACACACACACACACACACACACACACACACACAATGAAACGATTATTATGTCACCTTTCATGAATAAAACAAGTCAGAAAAGAAAGAAAGAAAAAAAAAATAGGCTTACTAATATTGCCTAAATTTCCCCCAAAAAATGAAATAAAAAAAAAGTAATAAAAAATAGTTGAGCTAAGTTGAAAGTCGATAGCAATGTGTTGTATAAAGAGTACAGTGAACATCAGACTACAGTGAGGAGGAGAATACAGTGAGCAGAATACAGTGAAGAGCAGAGTATAGTGAGTGAATACAGTGAAAAGAATACAATGAGTAAAGTACAGTGAGTGAATACAGTGAGGTAGGAAATGGCGATTCAGAGAAGGGGGAAGGAAACATTACAGTAACAAACAAACAAACAAACAGCAACCATTTAAATATTCATAAACTGACGAGGGGAGAAAGAGAGAGAGAGAGAGAGAGAGAGAGAGAGAGAGAGAGAGAGAGAGAGAGAGAGAGAGAGAGAGAGAGAGAGAGAGAGAGAGTGGACAAGAGCCTTCTACTGCTACTACTGACACCTCTCTCTCTCTCTCTCTCTCTCTCTCTCTAAATTCATAGCCTTTTCTCACACTTTCACACGCAATGCAGGTAGAGGAAGAGGAGGAGGAGGAGGAGGAGGAGGAGGAGGAGGAGGAGGAGGAGGAGGAGGAGGGAAAAAATATGTTATTAATGAATTCTGTCAGAGGAAAAAATAAATAAATTTCTTCAAACACGTGAGATTGTTGAAGGAAGAAAAGTGTGTGTGTGTGTGTGTGTGTGTGTGTGTGTGTGTGTGTGTGGTGTGTGTGTATGTGTGTGTCATGCGAGAGAAAAAAAGGCTGATAATGTAGGAAGCAGGGAAAACCATGATAAATGAGAGAGAGAGAGAGAGAGAGAGAGAGAGAGAGAGAGAGAGAGAGAGAGAGAGAGAGAGAGAGAGAGAGAGAGAGGACAAACTACATTAAGCCAAAATGTTGTCCAGCAAATTGGTACAAGAACACACACACACACACACACACACACACACACACACACACACACACACACCCACACCCACCCACACACACAGACACACAGACCTCCTTTCCTTCTAAAATATTTATCCTCTTCTTACTCCTCCTCCTCCTCTTCTTCCTCTTTTAAATAAATTTCTTTCAGTATTTTTTTTCCTCTTCTCTGTAAATTAATTATTCTTCGTCTTTTCTTGCACGAAAATTTTTACTTAAAAAAATAAAAATTTTCATACACAAACATTGTTTTTTTTTGCTTTTATACAATGTTTAAACCATTAAAAAATATATGTTGTAATATCTCTCTCTCTCTCTCTCTCACACACACAACATAACATTAAACAATAACAACAATAATAATCAACAAACAGCTAGCAATAAACACTTACCTTTAATTCTTCTAATACATCCATCCATACGTAACATCCTTCTAATGTATTCTTATTGTATTCCTTCTTCAGGTGGTGTTGATGGTGGTGATGGTGGTGGTGGTGGTGATGCTGATGTTACCAACACCATCCAATCAGCTCTTCTTAAGGACTCGAGTCTCAAGCAAGGCACATCGACCACGCTCGTAAGAATAATAGAAATAAGTTAGAGTTAGTTAGCATTTTGAAATATAAGAAACCAAACCTATCCCTGCACGGCTAATCTAACCCTGTGGCTAACCTAACGCTAAGTTGATTTCAATATTATCAAAACGTTTTCTATTCAAATATATATGTAAAGAAAACATTGATTTCTTCCAGTAATTTAAATAGTTTATAATAAGAATGATTACTATTATTATATTATTCGTTCTTCACAAAGTTCTAAAATAGTATCCATATTACTCAAAAAAATTCCTCCTCTCTAAACTAAAAAAATATTACACTTCCTTTTCAATATTCCTTCCTATATATTGAAAAACACCACCATCACCAGTCTTATTGAAGTTACTATCAATCTTTACGACACACTATTATAACTTAGAAAAACTCCTTCACACATATCAACTTATGGCCGAGCGCCGTCCACGCCACGACGTTGTGCTCTCAAATAACCCTGAGTGTCTATGAACGCTTTCACACGTCAACAAGATCCATGTATACCCTGGGACTCTGCACTCCTAGATCTGCTTACTCTGCACAAGACCAGAGGGTGGGGCGGGCCAGGACAGGGCGGGGCGGAGAGTGGGCAGAGCACGGGGCACCGACCTTTCTCAATCGTAAATATTCGATGCGTCACTATAAAAAATCTAAAAAAAAACTATCCCAAATAACAGGCAAGAGGCAAGTCCATCTTAGCTTCGATAAAGCCTATTGGGGCCAACGGTTCATGATATAGAAAAAAAAAAAAAAATCTTACGTCGTCCAGCTCGTTCACCGCGTCAACACAATCGACGCGATCAACACAAGCCCTCCCCCTGCTGCCCGACCGCCCGCCTGCCTGTCTCTCTGTTGGTCTCGCAGTCCCGCGCCGCCTCATCCAGATTA
>JAPQNM010001721.1:55000-57500 GCA_029783475.1 Metacarcinus magister | reverse complement strand
ATATAAAAAAAAAAATAACAACAACAACAACAACAACAACAACAACAACAACAACAACAACAACAATAACAATAATAACATAACACACACGTACGTATACTTACCAACAGTGGCTCTAACCTCAACCTTTCCTTTCCTCATACACTATTAATTTCGTTTAGTGCAACACCGTTAAAAGAGGTTTGGCGGCAGTCTGGCGCGTTACTTAACATTACGTGATTGGGAAAGGAAAAGTATGAGAGAGAGAGAGATAGAGAGAGAGAGAGAGAGAGAGAGAGAGAGAGAGAGAGAGAGAGAGAGAGAGAGAGAGAGAGAGAGAGAGAGAGAGAGAGAGAGAGAGAGAGAGAGAGAGAGAGAGAGAGAGAGAGAGAGAGAGAGAGAGAGAGAGAGAGAGAGAGAGAGAGAGAGAGAGAGAGAGAGAGAGAGAGAGAGAGGGAGAGGGAGAGGGAGAGGGAGAGGGAGAGGGGAGAGGGGGAGGGGGAGGGGGAGGGGGAGGGAGAGAGAGAGAGAGAGAGAGAGAGAGAGAGAGAGAGAGAGAGAGAGAGAGAGAGAGAGAGAGAGAGAGAGAGAGAGAGAGAGAGAGAGAGAGAGAGAGAGAGAGATTTCTTCCTTCCGTCCCATCAAGACACACTACACACGCTCTCCTTCCCCTTCCATACTCTGCGCTTCTTATCTTCTTATGTTTTGCTTTCCTCTCACTCTCCTCTCCCCGCCTAGGACAGCTAAGGCACCTCGGTCTTAGCAACAGCGTCCCGTCCGCCTTCCCCTCCTTGGTAAAGGCTGTAGCGGTCTGTGGTCTGTCGTGGTTAAACTTTACTCAATGTCTGTCGTCCTCGCCCGCAGACAATCCCGTCCCTCTCTCGTTTGTGGAAGCCATAAAACCCGCCTCGTCTAGTACTGCAGCACGAGTGTCCGCTGCACTACTACCCTGACTGGTCCTTACACTATAGCTCCTTAAGATTGCCTTGTCTTGTAATAACCTGAAACATCATCACCACTTCAACATGAAACTGTGCATCGTCGCCCTTCTCGCCGCGGTGGTTCTACTCCCGCTGGTTCACCCCTTCTTGCTCCTGGAGACTGGTACCGCCGCCACCAGTAGCACCATTGGAATAGCATTAGGGACTACGGGAGGAGGCGCTGCCGTAGCCACACTAGGCGCTGCGGCGTTAGTCGTGGGTGCTTTAGTGCTAGGCGGCGTGGCTCTAGCCGGATCTGGACTTCGTTTCAAGCGTGATGCGTCCAACATTTGCCTGCCAGCTTCCAGGCCTGAACTCTTCCTGGAATTGGCTGCCAACTCGGACCAGGCTGGCTGCGGCCTCCGTCTAGTGTGTGAACTGGAAGCGACACCAGACGAAGCACTCACCAAGGACGAGCTGCTCATTCTCAGCTTGTTTGGGTGAGTAACTGTGGTGTGTTGGGTGAGTTTGTGTGAGTTTGTGTGTGTTTTAGGTGAGTTTGTGTGAGTATTTGAGTCTGGGTGAGTTTGTGTGAATTTGTGTGAGTTTGTGAGTGTTTCGGTGAGTTTTGTGTGAGTTTGTGTGAGTTTGGGTGAGTTCGGGTGAGTTTGTGTGAGTCTGAGTAAGTCTAATTAAATCTAGATGAGTCCCCTAAACAATGGTTCCTCTCGCAGGCGTCAGGTTAAGCCCGTCACCTTCTCCCAGATGAAGAGCGCCAAGGCAGGCTTCCAGTACGCAGCGCTAGTGGGTTCCCGGGCTGAGGACCCGGCAGAGTGTGGACAAGTGTTTGATCAGTGTCCCTTTGACAGAACCACCATCATGTCTGCTTTCAATGCCACGCAGTAAAACACTAATCTAACTTAATCTAACGTAACCTAACCTAGTCTAACCTAATCTAACCTAATCTAACCTAACCTGAGTGAAAATATTGAACACATTGATGAAAAATAAGCTTAGTTTTATTATTTGTTGATTTAGCAAATAAGTTAACGTGTGTGTGTGTGTGTGTGTGTGTGCATCCATCCATTGATCATTGTTGAAGTAATGTAATGAAGTCTTTACAAAATAAACAAACATTAAATAGTAATAATATTGTTATACTCATATCCTGCGACAACAACAACAACAACAAAACATTTGCTTACGTTATTCATTCACTAAATAAACTAATTAATTTTCTGAAAAAAAAACAAAAAAAAACACAGGAGAAAAAAAAGGGAAGGAATGAAACTCCAAAACTTTCCACCATTCACATTGTAATTCATGAAAAAAAACTTGAATACAAAGGTTGCAGGGGTGAGTGCCAGGGTGTTACAGGTGGCAGGGGTGTTATAAGGGGTGTTACAGGTAGCAAGGGTGAGTAGCAGGGGTGTTACAGGTAGCAAGGGTGAGTAGCAGGGGTGTTAGGGTCGTCTTACAGGTGGCAAGGGTGAGTAGGCTGATGCGGATGAGAATCGCTATCACACCGTTTAATCATATCCTTCAATTCAAGGTCAACCTGATTCTGATCGTACACTCTCCAGTCTTTCTCAAGGAGCTGT
>JAPQNM010001721.1:45000-50000 GCA_029783475.1 Metacarcinus magister | reverse complement strand
GAGGAAGAGGAAGAGGAAGAGGAGGAGGAGGAGGAGGAGGAGGAGGAGGAGGAGGAGGAGGAGGAGCACCTTGGTAGCGTTGGAGGCGAGTGTAGGAGAGGACTGACGCTGTCACCGAACACGTTCATTATATAGTGAAGACTGTCGATGCCTCGCTACCTAAACCACACACCAAGGTCAGACTCATCCTTCACGCTGATGGAAGTACACTTACACCAGCCACACATCACGCTAATTGCACTCGGGTATAATGGATGATGTAAATACAGTACATGGTGACGGGAAGGTCAGATGCAACACCACACTAATGATCCCTCCAGTGAGACAAGGGACGGCGGGCACCAAGCTGTGTCGGAGTGTTGGGGACGCGTTGCCGGAGAATCATAACAACGGTCTGCGTCTCCCCCGCAACATTTCACCGGCAGGAGTTGGCTGTCACTTGTTGATGTTAAGACTTCTTGACACACTGGCTGGTGCAGACTAACCCCGGTAGATGTCACTCTTGTCACATTGCCGTTTCATTAAATGTCTGTCTATGTAACTCTGATCGCATGTACGACTTTATTTATTTAAGCGAATGTCTGTATAAACGATTTTTATATTACTTTACTTGTGACCTTATTATGTTATTATTATATATGTATTTTTTCTTCTTCTGTGGCTTCATATAATCGAGGAAAATTATTCTGTATGATCTCATGTGCTAAAAACCACGTATTTCCATCTTATTTCTGTATCAAAACCCACAAGTTCTTAATCATTATACTTGCTAAACCTTACTATATATAACCCTGGCTTCTATGCTGTCCTGGGTTCGAATCCCGTACGAAACAACACACAAACGACCATCACTACTTAATTAACTTTCTCATCCTTGCCTCAAACGGTGATCAGGTAACGGGTAACTGCAGTAATCTGAGTAACTTAACTCTCAGTAACTCTAGCTTGTAAACTATTTATATAACACGTAAGTCAGTATTACCTTACATACTGGACTCACTTAGTAGCATAATTTTTTTTATTTTATGCTATTGGAAAACCGGCCAAGGGGAATAAAAAACGATATATAAAAAGCCCATTTCACTACCGGTTCCCTATAGAGTAATACAAGAAAGTGATCTCAAGTTAAGGTTGCAGGTGTGTTGATACTCCGCTCTTAAATGAGTTCAAGTCGAAGGTAGGAAGGTGGAAACATAGATTGAGGTATAGAGTTCCACAGTTTACCAGTAGAAGAAGGGAAGAAAGAGTGAAAATTATATTGTAGGTGTGTTGATACTCCGCTCTTAAATGAGTTAGAGTCGTAGGAAGGAAGGTGGAAATACAGATTCAGGTAAAGAGTTCCACAGTTTACCAGTAGAAGAGAAGAAAGAGTGAAGATATATTTGTTCGTTAGGTTAAATAATTAAAGAAACACCATGACATTTTAGTTTTTTAATAAAGCTTTTTCAAATCAGTATAAAATATAGAAATAATAGACATAACTCCTCCATCTTCACCTAAGAAATACTAAAGTTATAATATTTTCAACACGTAATACTAAGAGAGATGATTGTCTAATACTCAATGATTTTCTTCCTTCAGTTCATAGTGCTGCGTAGAGCGAGATACGGAGATGAGCATCGAGGCAACGCACCACCACTGGATTGTACTGGTGGTGGTGGTGGTGGTGGTGGTAGTGATGGTGGTGATGGTGGTGATGATGGTGATGGTGGTGGTGGTGGTGTATATACAAACCTCGATGAACCTAACAAATTCAACATATTTTTACCTGAACTTACTTTGAAGTCTTTGTCGTGTTTCCTGTCACCGAAGAAATAAATATAGTAAAAAAAAAAAAGATAAATTGAATGAATAGATAAATGAATAAACGACTAGATAGATAGATAGAGATAAAACGATGTTCCTTGTGTAAAATACTGCCACTGTCTAAGAATAACTCAATCAGTCTTTATAAACTTGTCTATCTATCTATTATAATTTCCCAGGTCGCAGAGGAGGGGGTGGGCGTATGAGTAACTATCGCCTCAGTCCTCAGTCCTCAGCAGGTCAAGTCTGAAGGGCAGGTAAGGATACTCTACAACAGGCACGAGACACATCACCACGAGGAGGAAGAGAGCAAGTTTGGCGAACCACCTTACCCTTACCGTGCCGCCTTGTACATTACATTACACGTGTGTTTGAAGGTTGTCAGTGTATGTATTAGTGTTTATATATTGTTTAATTAAAAAGAAAAATTCTTCTTCATGGGAACACACGGGACGGGGGGGAGGGGGGAGGTTGGGCGGAGAGGAGGCGAGATGGAGGAGGAGGTGGTGTTAGTTAGACCTAACATAATAATAAACTAATGTCATATAATGAATGAATGCATCTATATCCGCCACAGCTTTCAAATATGCAGGACTGATTGAGCTATGTTTAATACACAGGCTGGCGCTAGTTGGCAGCACCTCCCAGTTGGCTATCGTGTCCCCATCTAGTGAACACCCAGGTAATTATCACTACTTGAAACATGCTTGACTCACCTATATTTAGTACACAGACAGGCGCTACTGGATGAGTGAGGGCAAGCCTACACACACACACACACACACACTCTCTTTCTCTCTCTCACACTCACTTATACACACACACACACACACACACACACACTCTCTCTCTCTCTCTCTCTCTCTCTCTCTCTCTCTCTCTCTCTCTCTCTCTCTCTCTCTCTCTCTCACACACACACACACACACACACACTGGAAGAACCACACCCATGGCTTAAAAAATATAATCAGATTTGTGTTTTTCTTCGTTTTATTGTGCAAGACATTCTGCAGAGGTGATGGGAGAATACAGCTTGAACATACGTGACGGTGTAGTGTTACGTAACTCAAACCACAGGTAGAGAGAGGCAAAAGTAGAGAGGTAGAGAGAAATAGAGAGGTGTAGGTATAGATGTGTAGGTGTGTAGGTGGTGTGAAGTCCCCAGCGTGTGACGGTGTGACGGCTGCCGCATTACCAGTCCTCGAGGTCTACGAGCAGCACGTCGCGTCTCCGGAGTCTTAACAAGGGACAAGGGACAAGGGAAGCCTTGAGGCCAACACGGCCTCACTGTGCCGCCTCCACCTCCTGGTACGCCTGGAAGATGGTGTTGCGGTCGTAGGGGCAGGTGGAGAAGGCGTCCACACACGCCTCCACTCCGCCGGCCAACCCGATGCTGCCCGCCTCGGCGTAGTAGTTGGCGGCGCTGCCGTTGGCGGAGGCGAGGCTTTCCCTGGAGGGACAAAGAGGGGGAAGAAACGGGCCAATCAGCACACAGAACACAACGTGAGACTCGCCCATTGGCCGTCAGTCTCCAGGGAACAAGTGACCAAGGATTCAAGGCTAATAATGTGCCTCTGGAAACAAGTGGAACAAGCCGAGCACAATATTTACCCGAACAGGTTCCGGATGAGCTGCTCCTCGGTGGTGAGGTTCTGCTCCGACGCGGCCTGAACCTCGCACACGAAGCGACGCCCGCAGTCCAGGGAATCACTGGAGGCGGCCAGAGCGAAGTACGTGTCAGGGTTGTCGAAGGAGGCGCATGACTCATCAGCATCACGCCTGCCGCGCCTCAAGGCCTTAACGAGGAGTAACTTCTTCGCCCCCAGAGCCAGGGCGCCCACCACCAGACCACCGGCAGCAAGGGCCGTTGATCCCACGGCGACGCCCGTCACGACGAAAGATTCCGTGACGGCGAAGAGAGTGGAGGCCACGAGGAGGGCGCCGACGAGGAGACTGTTCATCTGAGGGGAGAGGAAGGAAGGAAGGAAGGTTAAGACGGGCCTGCCAGACCTGACTCAGGCTAACAACGACAGTGTGTCAGAACAGGACGAGTTAACAGGATGAGAAGGAAGGAATGAACGCCAATGAGAGTGTTAGGAGGAGGAGGAAGAGGAGGAGCACCTTGGTAGCGTTGGAGGCGAGTGTCGGAGAGGACTGACGCTGTCACCGAACACGTTCATTATATAGTGAAGACCGTCGATGCCTCACTACCTCCACCACACACCAAGGTCACACTTACCTCAGTGCCGCGGTGCCTCGCTACCTCTCTCTCTCTCTCTCTCTCTCTCTCTCTCGAAGGACAACACACCACCAACAGCTGACGCGTATGTAAATTGTTTGTATCTTAATGTAAATTTTAAGTGATAATAATTTAAGTACGAGTCACTTACATTTGTACGACTTACCAAAGTCGTTTCTAAGTTTGTCGTGTATAGTGATAATGATGATGATGATGATGACTGACTTAGATATAACGATACCGTGACTGTTGATAATGAAGTAATTTGATGATAATGAGGATGATAATGATGATAATTGAACTGACTGACTGATTGACTGACTGATTGACCGCCTGACTGACTGACTGAAGGCTAGAGCGAAGAAGTATATAACAGGATATTAAAAGAATAAATAGATAATAGAATGAAGAGGGAATAGGGAAGGTAAGTAGAGAGTGAATGGAAGATGAAGGAGAAAAGAGAAAGATTGAGGAAGGTTGAAAGTGGAAAGTAGCCATAATTAGTAGTAGTAGTAATAGTAGTAGTAGTAGTAGTTATTAGTGGTTAGCGGTAGTTAAGTAGTTAATATGCATGAAGGTTATATTACATGTTTAAGAGAACAAGGAAATACTTACATTGTATTTATGGAGAAAAGGAGGGAAGAGAGATAGATAGAAAGAAAGGAAGAGAATGATAGAGAAAGGAAATAAGTTAAGAATGAAGGAAGGAGTGTAAAAAGGAAAGTAGATATGGAAGAGGGAAGGAAGAAAGGAAATAAGATAAAAGATAATAGGGGAACATATATTTTTTCATTTATATTTCTATTATATTTCCTTGAGTAGATGTTAATATATTTTTTTGTTATTCTAAATTCAAGACAACTGGCTCGAAATATATTGTTATTGCCTATTGCAGATGTACAAGTTTAATTCATATGATTTTTCGTTTCTGTAACGTTTTTTTTTTTTTTTTTTT
>JAPQNM010001721.1:35000-40000 GCA_029783475.1 Metacarcinus magister | reverse complement strand
ATCTATTAATTCTTTCATTATTTATTAGTTAGGTATTGCATTTCAAGTTATAATATGAAATGTGGAGACTAGCTACATTTATGAAAACTGAGAAGGAAATAATTGATAACACTTCCAGTATTACTCTTTACATAGGTGAAGAGGACAAAATTAGAAGAGTTTAGTTCAGTTTAAGGACTGTGTGGAAAATTTATCCTTTTTTTAAGAATACCTGAGTTTATAACCCATTAAAAGGTGATAGCCAAGACAAGGGATTTAGGGTTCAGGGAGACTTTACTCTCTCCTCCCTCTCCCCATCCGTGCCTTGTCTTATCCTAGGAGAGAACATAAAGGAGGGGCTTCCCAGACCCCACTCGCTCCGTCCCCTTTGGTCACTTTTTACGAGCCGCGGGGAAGACGATGGTAGTAGTATTCTTGCTGCTATACTAATTTAGGTCAGGTTTTAGTTAGGTTAGTTTAAACTAGGTTAGGTTGGATTTAGTTTGGTTAGATTAAGGTAAATTAGAAAATAATAATGTCTGGCATTTGGCCGACACACATTTCAACGAACTAGAAAATTAAACGACTGAATATATTCCTGTTACGTTAGGTTAGGTTAGATTAGGTAAGGTTAAATTAGAAAAAAAATAAGATTGATAGAAATTCAGAAGCAAGCAAGACAACAACATGGCGGGGTCTGGGATGGGCGTTAGGTGAAATTTGGTTTGGTTAGAATTAGTTAGATTAGATTAAGTTATATTATGAAAAAAATAATAGTAGTGATATTAGAAAGTCTGAAGCAAGCAATTCAACAACATGGCGGGGTCTGGGACGGACATATAATTACCTAACCTAACTTAACTTAAAATATAGCTTTACATTATTAATACAAATCTTTACCTAACCTAACTATAACTACAATATTAACTAAATGCATTTAAAATAAACAACACTAAATTAACACTAATTATTTTACTTAATGAGTCGTAATTAGTTATACTCACATCGTGTAATCTTCTCTTCGCTGAATTAAGTATTTTTTAATAACTTTCACTTCATGTAAGTTATTATCCACTTCCCATTTCAAAAAGTCAGTGTGTTTTAATAACTTCTTCTCGGAGAATTTCAGTTCCCTCATTGTAACGTGTGTTTGGGTGTGTTATATAGGGTGTGTTTGAGTGTGTGTTAGGGTGTGTTTTGAGTGTGTTATTGGGTGTATTTGAGTGTGTTTTAATGTGTTTTGGGGTATTTTAGGGTGTTTGAGTGTGTTTGAGTGTATGTTTGCGTGTGTGTGTGTGTGTATGTTTTGGTCTGGTTCAGGTCTAGGTCTTGGTCTTGGGTTAGGTTCCCTTGATCATCGTCTGCTGTCCTCTCCCACGTGGGTTTGTTTACATTTTAGAGCCACGCGGCTTTGTTGACGTTTGTGTTGATGTTTACTACTTTCCCGCGTAAATTAGTTCATATAAGATGAGCGACATGCATGCTAGTGTAGGTTTTTTTCTTCTTCTCTCTCTCTCTCTCTCTCTCTCTCTCTCTCTCTCTCTCTCTCTCTCTCTCTCTCTCTCTCTCTCTCTCTCTCTCTCTCTCTCTCTCTCTCTCTCTCTCTCTCTCTCTCTTTTATCAGTGTTTGTTGAAAGTCTTATCTGGTAATATATATTTTTAAGCTGTGACCTTGACATACACACACACACACACACACACACACACACACACACACACACACACACACACACACACACACACGTATTTACTCTAACATTTATATATAGTATTTTCTTCTCAGATTAAAAAATATATATTGGGAATTTAACTTTGTAGTATTATGAACAGGGAAAAAAAAAAATCAAAGTAAATAATAAAATGAAAATATATTATCTGTGACCCTAATTATGATGATAAATAAATAACATTGTCCCCCTTATTTTGTTAATTAAATACCCTGTTTTCTTTTTGCAGGTACAGGTGAGTGGAAGAAGGGCAGGGAAGGTGTACGTAAGGGTGAGTGTTACTGTGTGTGTGTGTGTGTGTGTGTGTGTGTGTGTGTGTGTGTGTGTGTGTGTGTGTGTGTGTGTTACATAGTCTCTCTCTCTCTCTCTCTCTCTCTCTCTCTCTCTCTCTCGTCTCTCCTCTCTCTCTCTCTCTCTCTCTCTCTCTCTCTCTCTCTCTCTCTCTCTCTTTCTAATTACCGTAATGGACCGTTTTTGTCTGTGTGTGTGTGTGTGTGTGTGTGTGTGTGTGTGTGTCCCCACGGTGCTGTTTATCCCATGTGTGTGAGTTCCTGTTTGTTTGTGTGTTTGTGTGTTTGTTTATCTTGTGTTTGTTTATCTGTGTTTGTAAATCTGGTTATTTATCTATCTATCTATTTATGTTATGTTATGTTAGGTTAGGTTAGGTTTGGTGTGTGTGTGTGTGTGTGTGTGTGTGTGTGTGTGTGTGTGTGTGTGTGTGTGTGTGTGTTTTGCAACGAAAGGAAAGAGTCAGACGTTAAAAGAAAGAAAGAATGAAGTAGAGAGAAAAAAAGAAAAGAAAAGAAAAGGAAGATATCCATTGAAGAGATATATATTACGCAACTTTTTTTTATTTTTTTTATTTTTTTTTTTTATTTGCGTTCGGTTGACAAAATTTTAACAAGTAACTCGAAATCAAATTACTTTTTTCTTTCTTTCTTTCCTTCCCCTTCACTTCCCCTTTTATCACACACACACACCACACACACACACACACACACACCACACACACACACACACACACACACACACACACATGGGTCACGTTGCATTCAAAAAGTTCGAGGGTTACCTGGGAAACGAAAAACTTACCTTACCTTAATTAACGGAGGTGAGGGAGGGAGGGAGGTGAGGGACGGAGGGGGACGGAAGGAGGAAGGAAGGAAGGGAGAGAGGGAAGAAGAAAGGGAAGGAGGATGGGAAGGAGGTAAGGGAGGAAAGGAAGAAGGGAAGGAAGGAAAGAAAGGAAGGAAGGGAGAGAGAGAGAGAGAGAGAGAGAGAGAGAGAGAGAGAGAGAGAGAGAGAGAGAGAGAGAGAGAGAGAGAGAGAGAGAGAGAATTTATATTGTTCAAGAAAGACGAGGATAACTAGGAGGAGGTGGAGGAGGAGGAGGAGGAGGAGGAGGAGGGAGGAGGAGGAGGAAAAGTGGAAGGAAAAGTTTCTAGCTTAACGAGGAAAAAAATAATGTGTTTGTGAGGGGAAAAAAAAAAAAAACTGTTTGAAAAAGAAAAGTAAATTGTTTACAAACTTTAAAGTGTTTTGTTTACTTTATATATATTAAAAAAAAGATATTAATAATTTGTTGTTTTTGATGGAAAAGTTGTGTGTGTGTGTGTGTATGTGTGTGTGTTGTGTGTGTGTGTGTGTGTGTGTGTGTGTGTGTGTGTGTGTGTGTGTGTGTGTGTGTGTGTGTGTGTGTGTGTGTGTGTGTTTAAACTGAACGCTTCAGACGAAACTTGATTGAGCAATTCAGATAGATAGCTAGATATAAATATATATATATATATATATATATATATATATATATATATATATATATATATATTATATATATATATAGAGAGAGATATAGATATATAGAGAGATAGAGATAGAGAGAGAGAGAGAGAGAGAGAGAGAGAGAGATAGATAGATAGATAGAGAGAGAGGTTTTAGATTTTTTTTTTATTCACGTGAGTTATCTGCCTCCTCCTCCTCCTCTTCCTCCTCCTCCTCCTCCTCTCCTCCTCCTCCTCCTCCTCCTCCTCCTCGCCTCCTCCTCCTCCCCTCCTCCTCCTCCTCCTCCTCCTCCTCCTCCTCCTCCTCCTCCTCCTCCCCCTCCTCCTCCTCCTCCTCCTCCTCCTCCTCCTCCTCCTCCTCCTCCTCTTCATCTTCCTCTTCCTCTTCCTCTTCCTCTTCCTTCTCCTCCTACTCTTACTTGTCTTTTCTGCTTTTCATCTTCCTCTCTAACACACACATTCATTAAGGCTCCTCCTCCTCCTCCTACAAACTTTGAGTAAGTTCATCCTGATGTACCTAACTTACGAAATGTCGATTCAAAAGACGTCGCTAGTGGCCTGACATCGCTTGCCAGGAAGTAGTGGTAGCAGTAGTGGTAGTGACAGTCTGGTCTTGGTTGGCCTTCCTTTCCCTGCCAGCCATGGCTGGGGAGAGAAGCCTTCACCCTTACTATCCTGTATCCTTCACTCTAGAGTAGATAGTGTAGTCTCACAAACAGCCTCGTAAGGGCCAGCAGGCCTGTTGTTGTTTCCTATGTGTTCCTACTCCTACTGACGCGTAAACTTTTGGGAAATCTAAGGATGAGACTCGCTTCCCAAGTCTCACTAAATCTGCTTTGTGTGTGTGTGTGTGTGTGTGTGTGTGTGTGTGTGTGTGTGTGTGTGTGTGTGTGTGTATGTGTGTGTGTGTGTGTGTGTGTGTGTGTGTGTGTGTGTTGTGGTGAGAAAAAAAATCATTTATAGCAGAAGAAAAAAAACAATAATTGTAGTGTTATGGTAGTTGACTGATTATAGGGATTCACGCAGGTTAATGACTTGTTTGAGATGTTTCACGGGAGGTGAGTTAGCGACCCTGTCCGCGAGTCTAGGCGGTGGTCAATTAGCTGGCAGAGAGGGTGGATAGAGGGAACAAGTGGTGTTGGAGCGGAGGTTGTGTGGTTTGGTGGTAGGGGAGTGTGGTCCTGGCAGGTGTTGTGTGTTGTGTCTAGCTGTCTGATTACCTTACCTTATCTTACCTTACCTTACTTTACCTTACCTTACCTGATGGTAATATTTCTTTGTTTCACACCTTTTCCTTCCTTTCTAAGTCTATTTGAGTGATACAGGAGCCGTAACACATCATTACGCACCATGTACAGTGGAAGGATAGCGAAGAAACACTGTATATTAAGTGTAATAAGTGTGTAAGATATAACAGTGCAGGTCACGAAGAAGAAGAGTAAGATGGCGGCCACAGTGTTGATTACGTATAGATAAAACGAAATTTGAAAACTTTATTATACACAGAGAAGCAATT
>JAPQNM010001721.1:0-2500 GCA_029783475.1 Metacarcinus magister | reverse complement strand
TGGTGAAGGGAAGGAAGACGTGAAAAAATAACCTTAATAATAATAGTAAAAAAAAAGAAAGAAAAAAATCATATATATAGGGTAAAATCCATCCCACTTTTTTTTTTCTCGGTCCTATTCATAATATTTCACTCTTAAATTATTATAGCCTAACCAGAGAAAAAAATTGATAAAAAAAGGCGATACGTCAATCAGTCAGTTAGTCCGAGCTGCATATATAAATACCTAACCTTACACACACACACACACCTTCAAAGTCGGTTACGTTGGTACAGAGAGCTGGCGTGACTGTTCCATTGTATTGCAGCTTGAAGGAAGGCGAGTTGTGAGAGCAGTAGACGTGGTGTGCAGGCAGCGGGGAGCCTAAAAACAGATCCACGAAGAGAACTCTGTGTAGGAGGGAAGGAAGGAGGAGTAAGATAAGGTTAGGTTAGGTTAGGTTAAGTTTAGTTACGTTTAGTTAGGAGGGAAGTAAGGTTAGGTTAGGTTAGTTTAGGTTAGGTTTAGTTACTTAAGTCTTGTTGAATATACCTTTGATACAGATAATGTGAGTAGAAGTTACTCCTACTACTACTACTACTACTACTACTACTACTACTACTACTACTACTACTACTACTACTACTACACTTGCCTCAGACCACACGAGTTTGCAGGAGGCTTGAGGTTCAGTATACACAAACCAGACATGTTAGGTTGCCACTTCGGGTACTCTGGACTCTGCCAAACTGTACTGGAAGACTCACTGCTTCCCCCACACGTCAGAATCTCCACGTCTGGGAGCGCGGGAGAGGCAGGGAGACAGTTAGAACAGACAGGCAGTGGTGTTAGTTTGATTTAGTTTAGTTTAGTCTCCTTTCTTTGTGTATATATATCGGTTTGTTTTTTATATTTCATCTCCTCCTCCTCCTCCTCCTCCTTCCTATTCCAAACACACACACACACACACACACACACACACACACACACACACACACACACACACACACACCCTTCCTTAACATCATTACACAGACGTCTTCCAGAACTAAAGTGACAGACAGAGAGACAGAAATATATTACTATGGAACGATATGACGGAAGAAGGAAGGACGGAAGGAAAGTAAGGGTCTCTCTCTCTCTCTCTCTCTCTCTCTCTCTCTCTCTCTCTCTCTCTCTCTCTCTCTCTCTCTCTCTCTCTCTCATCCGTTCACGCAACTTAAGAATAATTATTGGATGCTTATATATAAAATTCGTGTGTGTGTGTGTGTGTGTGTGTGTGTGTGTGTGTGTTTAATCACACTCACCATTAGTAGGATCAGAGAAGAGACCACCAAACAGAGCTGTGAGAAAGGAGATAAAAAAACAAATAAATCATTAAGAAACATAAGAACAATAAACTGTCTATAAAACTCTCTCTCTCTCTCTCTCTCTCTCTCTCTCTCTCTCTCTCTCTCTCTCTCTCTCTCTCTCTCTCTCTCTCTCTCTTTTACGCCTTTACTTACGTCTGTGTTCTATCAGCAAGGTAGGAAGTCGGCTGGAGAGGTTAGACAGATTCACTGTCTTACCTCCTACCACCTCGTCGCCTTCCCTCGCCCCTTCCACCACCACCGCCGCCGCCACCGCCACCACCACCATCGCCACCACAGCAGAAGGATGAGAATGAGGACGTCGAATGCATCTCCTGAAGGAAAGGGAAAAAAAAGGTTAGTTATATGTATATGTATATTTATTTATTTTTTTTTCTGTATATGTAATGATTAGTATTGAGGTGTTTTTTTTCTTCTATGTTATCTCTCTCTCTCTCTCTCTCTCTCTCTCTCTCTCTCTCTCTCTCTCTCTCTCTCTCTCTCTCTCTCTCTCTCTCATTCGCACACTCACTCAAATAAAGACAAAAGAATAATTTCACATAACACCGATTTAAAAACAGCGAAGGGAGGAGGAGGAGGAGGAGGAGGAGGAGGAGGAGGAGGAGGAGGAGGAGGAAGAAGAAGAAGAAGAGAAGGGAGGAGAAGGAAAAGGAGGAAAAGATACAATTTTCTTTCTTGCTTGTGATTTCACTTAATTTCCTTTTGTTTCCTTGGTGTTCAGAGAGAGAGAGAGAGAGAGAGAGAGAGAGAGAGAGAGAGAGAGAGAGAGAGAGAGAGAGAGAGAGAGAGAGAGAGGGGTACAGACCAGCGCAGTTCGAACACTTTCCTTTCCTGAGAATTTTTGTCGAGAACAGAAAACAATGAACATCGTACTGCGCACCTACTCCTCCTCCTCTTCTTCTCCCTTCTCCTCCTCCTCCTTCTTTCTTCTCTCCCGTTCTTCTTCTTCTCTTTAGTGCCATCCCTCCGTTTCTCCATTCGTATATCTTTTTGTATCTTATCTTATCTCTTCCTTCCTTCCTTCCTTCCTTCCTTCCTTCCTTCCTCTTCCTCTTCCTCTTCCTTTCCATTACGTTGCTCATATTTAGACGTGGCTGTCAGGAGGAGGAGGATGATTCGTCATATCTCGTACCCTGTGACTCTCTCTCTCT
>JAPQNM010001719.1:65000-72500 GCA_029783475.1 Metacarcinus magister | reverse complement strand
TTATTATTATTTTCTTCATTAAACATTTTCTTTCTGTTGAACTTTTTTTTTATCCTTATTCTTTCTCCTTTTCCTTTTTCTCAAACATATTATTTTACACACACACACACACACACACACACACACACACACACACACACACACACACACACACACACACACACACACACACACACACACACATGAAGACTTCAACGAACGACGCCTATTTTCTGATCAATACTGCGGTAACGAGGAGGAGGAGGAGGAACACATAGGAACACATAGGAAGAACAAACAGCAACAGGCCTGCTGGCCCTTACGAGGCTGTTTGTGAGTACACTATCTAGTCTAGAGTGAGGATACAGGATAGTAAGGGTGAAGGCTTCTCTCCCCAGCCATGGCTGGCAGGGAAAGGAAGGCCAACCAAGACCAGACTGTCACTACCACTACTGCTACCACTACTTCCTGGCAAGCGATGTCAGGCCACTAGCGACGTCTTTTGAATCGACATTTCGTAAGTTAGGTACATCAGGATGAACTTACTCAAAGTTTGCTACGTTAACGGATAGTATTTTAGTTGTGGATTGGCTTCTAAATATTTGTCAAGTCTATTTTTGAACGTAGTAATTGTTTTACTGTCGACGACATTGGCGGGCAGGGAGTTCCAAACGTTAACGATCCGATTGAAAAAGAAGTGCTTGGCTTTGTTTGATGTGAATCTTTTACCAGTAATCTTAAAAGAATGATGTCTTCTTGTTATATTTGATCAATCAAAAGTAATGTAATCTTCTGAATTGATATTATCGAATCCTTTGATTATCTTGAACATTTCAATGAAATCCCCTCGCATCCTTCGTTTCGGTGGTAATGGCAGGTTAAACATAACTTATTGCCAGTATTAACCCTTACACTGCCGAGGTCTTTTCTAAGTGTTCGATTTATAGATTTTAAAAAAATTATGATTTTATTCAAATTTTTCTTATTAATGATAAAAATAAATATTAATGATAAAAATAAATATTAATGATAAAAATAAATATTAATGATAAAAATAAATATTGGCGCTAATTGGTCCACTGAAGACTATTTAAGAAGGAAGACACAAAGGAGGAGGAGGAGGAGGAGGAGGGGGAGAATATTATGATTTTGCTGTAGGAGTTTGGAGAGAGGGAGAGAGAGAGAGAGAGAGAGAGAGAGAGAGAGAGAGAGAGAGAGAGAGAGAGAGAGAGAGAGAGAGAGAGAGAGAGAGAGAGAGAGAGAGATAAATAGAGAGAATAAATAGTTTTAGGCGTATCACACATGCGTATATAGTGTTTAATATTATAGTAATGATGAAACTGAGTCCAGATTCGTGTTCAGTTTGACTGAAAACCTTTAGGTACAAATTTTCATGAAATTCTGAGGTGTGGAAATTTTTTCACGAAATTTTCAAGGGTGTCACCTAAGATTTTTTTCATGAAATCATGTTTTTCAAAATAACTCGAAAAGTATGAGGTTTACGTAAAAGACATACGTAATAGTAAATATAGAGCAGGAGACGCCCGTTCCTTTGAGCTTTACTAGAATGTAATTGGAATGTAAGTAATGGAGATATTGATATATTTGTATTTTACACGAAACTTCTACTTAATTACATTTTTCTCCTAAACCAAAAAAGTAATTTACAAACGGGTGACAGCATCAGATAGAACTTGTCAAGCTGAACAACTTTGTTTCTATACATCTTTGTTGTAGGACTAATACTTTACTTGTAAAATGACTAAACTATTTTGGACTCAAATTCTGGTGGAAATCTTCGGGCCAAAAATTTCACGAATCCATTTTCATCACAAATCCACGAAAACTTATATTGAAGTTAAAGGTTTTGAAATTAATAATAATACATGTTAAGGAAGTGTTGCTGTTGGAGTAAATAAATATTAATAATTATAATAATAAATATTAATGATCAAAATAAATATTAATGATAAAAATATATATTAATGATAAAAATATATATTAATGATAAAAATATATATTAATGATAAAAATAAATATTAATGATAAAAATAAATATTAATGATAAAAATAAATATTAATGATCAAAATAAATATTAATGATAAAAATAAATATTAATGATAAAAATATATATTAATGATAAAAATATATATTAATGATAAAAATAAATATTAATGATAAAAATAAATATTAATGATAAAAATAAATAATAATGATCAAAATAAATATTAATGATAAAAATAAATATTAATGATAAAAATATATATTAATGATAAAAATATATATTAATGATAAAAATATATATTAATGATAAAAATAAATATTAGTGATAAAAATATATATTAATGATAAAAATATATATTAATGATAAAAATATATATTAATGATAAAAATATATATTAATGATAAAAATATATATTAATGATAAAAATATATATTAATGATAAAAATAAATATTAATGATAAAAATATATATTAATGATAAAAATAAATATTAATGATAAAAATAAATATTAATGATAAAAATAAATATTAATGATAAAAATAAATATTAATGATAAAAATAAATAATAATGATAAAAATAAATATTAATGATAAAAATAAATAATAATGATAAAAATAAATAATAATGATAAAAAATAAATATTAATGATAAAAAATAAATATTAATGATAAAAAATAAATATTAATGATAAAAATAAATATTAATGATAAAAATAAATAATAATGATAAAATAAATAATAATGATAAAAGTAAATAATAATGATAAAAATAAATATTAATGATAAAAATAAATATTAATGATAAAAATAAATAGAGGAGGAGGAGGAGGAGGAGGAGTGTTTGCTATAAATAATGGTAATGATCATGATTTTTTTCTGTTTGTTTTCTGATCGTGATTGAATTATTTTATATTATTATTATTATTAATTTTTTTTTTAATCCTCCTCCTCCTCCTCGTCCTCCTCCTCCTTTTCTTCTTCTTCTTCTTCTCCTTCTTAGTATTCTCGTGTTTCCTTCCCTTCGTAATAGCTAAATTATTACCTGATTTTCCTCCTCCTCCTCCTCTTCATTCTCCTCGTCCTCCTCCTCCTCTTCATTCTCCTCCTCCTTCTCTTCATTCTCCTCCTCCTCGCTCCTTTCCTTTTCTTCATTCTATTCTTCTTTCTATTTCTGTACATCAATTTTTCTCTCACTTACTTTCTTTTTTTCTTCTTTTTTTATTATCATTTCTTCCTATTATCTCCATTCCATCTATTTTCTTCATATTCAGCATCATTATTATTTTCTCTCAACAAATCCGTTTTTATTTCTTGCCTCACATTCACACATCTCTATATATTTTTTTCCCCTTAATTTAATTTTGTGTAAGTAATATAAAGTTCCCTATAGTTTATTTCCTACCTAATTATATATATTTTTTTTTCTCTCTCACACCTGTTGGCAAGCGTCAGGTAAATGATTTGTTTTAATCAGTAATCACTCACGATATTGTCAAATGCAATTCTCTCTCTCTCTCTCTCTCTCTCTCTCTCTCTCTCTCTCTCCTCTCTCTCTCTCTCTCTCTCTCTCCTCTCTCTCTCTCTCTCTCTCTCTCTCTCTCTCTCTCTAAAAAAAAGAAAGTGAAAATAACGCTTAATTACGTGTATCTATAGAATGAGATGAAAATATTAAGTTTATTTTTCATTATTTTATTTATCTTTCTCTTTCTTTCATACTTGTCTATTTCTATCTTATTTTCTTGGTATTTTTAATGATTATTTTATGTGTGGGATTGTGAGTGCGAATAAAAAAGAGAGAGAGAGAGAGAAAAGAAAAAAAAAAAGAGAGAGAAAGAAAGAAAGTGAGAGAATATACAACCATTCCTCCCTTTTCCTCTCTCTCCATACTTCTCTCTCTAACTTACTCTCCCTCCCTTCCTAACTCTCTTTCCCTTCTCTTCCCCTCACCCTGCTCTGCCCCTCCCTCCCACCCCCTCTCTCAAAGCTACATAGAGTCTTTCCTCTCACTACCGTCCTCACGCCTACAAAGTTAGCAAAACAAAATCACCTTCTTCAGCAAGACTCCTAACCTAACCTAACCTAACCTAACCTAACCTAACCTAACCTAACCTAACCTAACCTTGCTTCGTCAGCGTCTCCCGAAGCTGTAATAATGTGCATCTCCTCCTCCTCCTCCTCCTCCTCCTCCTGTCTTCTTTTTTTCTTGATTGTACTTCACACTGATATCATATTATGTGTGTGTATAATGAAACTCTCTCTCTCTCTCTCTCTCTCTCTCTCTCTCTCTCTCTCTCTCTCTCTCTCTCTCTCTCTCTCTCTCTCTCTCTCTCTCTCTCTCTCTCTCTCTCTCTCTCTCATTAGTGTATCAAAGTACCGTCCGATCCTCCTCGTCATTACAAATTCCTAATGAGTCAATGAATCGCATTATTATTGTTATTATTTTTTTCCCTTCGTTAATTTGAGCGTCGTTCCCAGACCTTGTTTCCGCCGCGAGCTTAGGTTTGGTTGTTCTTAAATGGTGTTTTTTTTTGGGGGGGGTGTATGTGTGTTTGTGTGTGTTTTTGTTTGCAGTGTTTTATTATTATTATTATTATTATTGTTGTTATTGTTGTTATTATTGTTATTGTTATTATTGTTGTTATTTTTATTATTATTGTTATTGTTGTTATTATTATTATTATTACTATTATTAACATACCATTTTTTTTCTCTCTTTCCAGGTGAGTTGAGAGGAAAGAAGGGAGCAGGGATGAGGTTGGTAGTAACTTTCCCTTGTACTACATCTTATTTTTACTTATTTCTTATTATTTTGACTTTATTCAACCATTTCTTCCTCGTGTACTTCAAAAGAGAACATTATTATTTTATTTATATCTCTCTGTTCGTCCCTTCAGCGTTATCATTAATTTTTGTCAACTAGCGTGAAATGTTAGCGTGTTAGTGTTGCTGCGGAAGGATCTGAGGGGAAGCGATGGGAGGTGAAGGGAGGAGAAGAGAGAAGAAGGATGAGGTGAGGTGAAGGGGAGGTGAGAGGAGGAAAAGGGAAGGTGATGGGGAGGTGAGGAGAAGGATGAGGTGAGGTGAGGGAAGGATGAGAGGAGAAGGATGAGGGATGAGATGCACTGATCGAGAAGGAGAAGTTAGGTTAAAAATAATGCTGATAGGGATTAGTCTTGACAGTCCTTCCTTGGGTGAGAATTGGAGTCGAGTTGAGATTGTTAGTTGATTTGTTTACATTCTGTTGATGTGGCTTGTTGGGTTGTTTGGTTGTTTGGTTGTTTGTCTGTTTGTTTGTTTGTGTGTTTGTGTGTTTGTCTTGTTTGTGTTTATATTTGATTACGTATTAGATAGTTTTGTGAGTGGTCAGAGGAAAGGACACACACACACACACACACACACACACACACACACACACACACACACACACACACACACACACACACACACACACACACACACGCGCCAGGGTCAAGCAGCGCTGCCACACCGCCGCCACACACACACACACACACACACACACACACACACACACACACACACACACACACACACACACACACACACACATACACAGGGTTGCCGCTGCTCGCTGTGTAGATAAATTACGGTAGAATTTTAAAAAGCCTTAACGGAAAACAATAAATTCCGACATTTATAGCGCTTAACTGAAACGGGAAGCGTGATAGTTGAAGTGGGCGGGGGGGGGGTGCGGAGGGGAGGGGGTTGAAGAGGAATGTTGGGGATGTGAGGCTGGGATGCTGTGGTGGAGGGTGGTGGGGGTGGTTGGTCACTCACTGTTTCTCCCTCTACCACCACCACTACCACTACTACTACTACTACTACTACTATTACTATTTCTTGCTTCTCTCTATCACACTTACATACTTATCTCCTTCTCTACACATCACCAAGCACTTTACAGTCACCAATACGTCACCACTTTACTCTAACTTCAATTGAGTCTTCGATTAAGCGGTTCTAGAGTGGAGTGGAAGGGAGAGGAGGGAGGAGGTGGTGGAGGAGGTGGTGGATGTGGAGGTGGAGGAGGGAGGGAGGGTGATAGTAAGGGGGGTTTTAAAAGGCACTCACCATAAACATAACCTGTCATGGTCACTATAGAGAGCGTGTGTTCATCATTAGTTTGAAAGTACAGCGTAACGAAGCAGGTGGATTACAAAAAAAAAAAAAAATAGAAAAAAATTGTAAAAAAAGTCAAAACTTGACCTACTCTACTCTTCGTTCACAAATTTAATGACCTCGTTCCTTGTACTAGATAGGATGTGACCTTTAAGCTGTTCACGAGAAAAAAATAACATAGATAACATAGGCTAACCATTCCTTTCCTTTCCTTTACTTTCCTTTTATCAGTGCACAAGCTTTTCATAAACGAATTAAGACGTATTTTGAAGTTCCGAAAATTTTTAAAGTATATATTGCATGTATTATTATTTTTATTACCAACCTGAGCGTGCGTTGCAAGTTGTGTCTTTGCTAAACTCAGCCAAGGATGAAGGCAAAGCTATGCGATGCTTGTGTAGGAGGCGGTGACGGAGGAACGTTCGTCTGATGTCATCTCCTGCAGGTGTTAGGCGACTCCGAGTGTAAGTTTGGCGGTGTGTTGGGCGCGTTGTTCCTTTCACTCCTCTGCTCATCACACTCCGGGAAAGCAATTTAGTTTCCAGTCCCGGGCACACTTTGGGAGCTGCTTCACGGTATAACTAACCCGTGCCTCGCCACTTCCAAACTTTGGGTCGCTGCCTCCTTCGCGGGAAGTTTGTGAGGTGCCGCCGCGGGCCGACCTCCCGGGCTGGGGGACGTGGAGGGACTTAAGATACATTTTGTGGCCCAAGGAAGTGGACATCAGACGCGGTTCTCGGGGTTTTCTCTTAACTCAGACCCACCGTGAGTTATTATTTTTCTACTTGAGGTCGTCTGTGTTTATTCTTGAAGACTGTGCATAGTTTAAGTCACTCAATTATTTACTGTAGTCATTCCTATTAGTCAGCCATCTTCTCCCTGCTGTTTAATACCACTACAACCTTCACCTCGACCCTCAGTTGTTACTATTTTGAATTATTCCTTTGTTTTATTTACTAACTTTCCCCTCAGTGGTATGAAATTAAGCCTCTCTCATCCCTGCCCCTTCCCCTCACCCCCCTCCTTCCCCTCATTCCACGCATGTCAGCTGTACAGTCAGCATGAAGTCCTGATGTCAGCTTTAAGGCCCCACAATACCCCGGAACGTCAGCACAAAAATGAATGATCCGCAGCTGACAGTTTCCTCAGCACATCACAATTTTAATGATGTTACATAAATTGGCAGCGACGGGAATGGCGTCCGCTGTGAAAATTAACGCAGATTCATGCTTGTAATTTTAGTGGATTGGAGTTACGCTCTGAATGCCGCGCTCAACACTGTACTGAGGGTGTGTGTGTGTGTGTGTGTGTGTGTGTGTGTGTGTGTGTGTGTGTGTGTGTGTGTGTGTAAATCAGGCATCTATATAAACAAGAACGA
>JAPQNM010001719.1:52500-55000 GCA_029783475.1 Metacarcinus magister | reverse complement strand
CTCTCATTAGTCCATCCATCTGTTTCGTAAAAAGAGAGACAGAGTTTTCAATGTTTGTTAATTTATGTATTAAGTCTTTCTTTCTTTTATGTTATATTCTGCGATGGTTTGCTTCTCTTATCTGTCGTTCTTTTTCTCTTTATTATCTGTTCTTACTCCCTTCGTTAATCTTTATATCCTTCTCTTCCACCTACATACATTGACTTTATATTCTTTACGTTTCTTTGTTAATGATTTATCTTTATCTGACTTTGTTTCTCATTAGTTATCCCCTTTTTTTTTTCCTACTTTCTATTTTCTTGTATTACGTTTTCTTTCAATTATTTATTTTATATTCGTTTTTTTCGGTTATTTTTCTTTGATTTTATTTATTTATTTATTTATTTATTTTATTTATTTATTTATTTTTTACTCGGGATTAGTTTATATGTTACTAATTGAGTTCTTTTTTTTCTATTCTTTTCTTCTCTCTTCTCTTCTTCCTTTCTTCTTCGCAGTCTTGTAACTATTTCTTGTGTAACTTTTAATATATTCTTTGTACACCGTTTCGTTCTATTTCCTTCTATCATTAATTTTTTTCTTCTTCACTTATCCAGCTTGTTACAAAGATACATTATCGAGAAATTCAATAAAAGATAAAATATAGAAATAGAAAATAACAGTATCAGGTAAAGACTCACTTATTTATTTAATTTTTTTGCAAAGATTAAAAAAATTGCAACATATATAAGAATTTTCATACGAATTATTTTCATTTACTCATGTATTCAGTTTTATCATATATTTTTTTTTTATCATTTGTTAAGTTAGGTTAGGTTAGGTCAGGTTACGTCAGGTCAGGTTAGGTCAGGTTAGGTTAGGTTAGGTTAGGTTAGGTCAGGTTAGGTTAGGTTAGGTTAGGTTAGGTTAGGTTAGGTTAGGTTAGGTTAGGTTAGGTCAGGTTAGGTTAGGTTAGGTTAGGTTAGGTTAGGTCAAGTTAGGTTAGGTTAGGTTAGGTTAGGTTAGGTTAAATTAGGTTATACACCCTCTATCTTAAGGTGACAATTCAACATACAATGACTTACCACAACATAACTTTACAACTCATAACATCTATAGTATATCAGCGGCGAGTCCTTCCCTTGTGTATAAATCCTATTATTCCACCTCACTATCCTATACACACCTAGGCCTTTGCAATTCAGTGACTCCTACCTGTAATAATTCACCTGCTAATTCCCACCTCTCCTCTTAAGCCGCAGAGAAGGGGAAGGGCGAGTGATTGAAGGAGGGAAGGAAGGAGGGAGGGAGGGAGGGAGGGAAGGGATGGAGGGAAGAAGGGATGTAATTAGCAGGAGATAATGTGTTGTAAGCGGAGGTGAGCCACGAGGCGTGAAAGTAATTCTGAAGTTTAATACAGAGTGAAGTGGAGAGTCGTGGTGGTGGTGGTGGTGGTGGTGGTGGTGGTGGTGCAGAGGTGTTGTGGGCGTGGGCGTGGGCGTGGGAACTATGTGTGTTAGTGTGTGTGTGTGTGGGTGTGTGACAGGTGGGAGGAGGTGAAAACTAACACTAACTTAACCTAACGTTCAATCACTTCACTTTTGTTACTTTGAGGAAAAACATGCGGCCTTGAGGTAGTACATATAGCAGAAAGGGTGTTCAAGGGAGACCACTCAGCGACGGAGGCACAGGCAGAGGAAGGGAGACGAAGGAAGGAAGGGAGGGAGGAAGAGAAAGGGAAACAGATAGAGTGAGAGGAAGAGGAAGAGGAAGAGGAAGAGGAAGGGGTGAAATACTCGAAACGACAACATAAAGCAAAGATCAAGAAGATACAATTAGCAGAGAAAGAAGGAGGAGGAGGAGGAGGAGGAGGAGGAGGAGGAGGAGGAGAAGAAGAAGAAGAAGAAGAAGAAGAAGAAGAGGATGCAGAGGGGCCGTGCATAACGAAGCCTCAGAATTGTGTTGGACGAGAGGAGCGACAGTTCAGGATAGAGGGAAGAGATGCAGGAGGAGGAAGAAGAAGAAGAAGAAGAAGAAGAAGAAGAAGAAGAAGAAGAAGAAGAAGAAGAAGAAGAAGAAGAAGAAGAAGAAGAAGAAGAAGAAGAAGAAGAAGAAGAAGAAGAAGAAGAAGAAGATGAAGATGAAGATGAAGATGAAGATGAAGATGAAGATGAAGATGAAGATGAAGATGAAGATGAAGAAGAAGAAGAAGAAGAAGAAGAAGAAGAAGAAGAAGAAGAAGAAGAAGAAGAAGAAGAAGAAGATGAAGATGAAGAAGAAGAAGACCCAGGACTGCATCACGGCTCCCCACACACACACACACACACACACACACACACACACACACACACACACACACACACACCCTTCCTTCCAAGCCTTCCCGCGCCCTTCGACCCTATATAGCTGAGCACGAGGCGGTAATGAACGTGCTAATCACTGGTTAATTCCTGCTCAACTTTCATCCCAAGAGTCGCATCCAGAAACCCATCGCCTGGACCTTCGTCATATTCCAGCAAAG
>JAPQNM010001719.1:37500-42500 GCA_029783475.1 Metacarcinus magister | reverse complement strand
GGGAAGGTGAAGGAAGATTGCTCGTCTGTGTTCTATCATTGTTTGTTATGAGTAAAGTAGAGTTGCTTACTATCCTCCTCCTCCTCCTCTTCTTCTTCTTCTTCTTCTTCTTCTTCTTCCTCCTCCTCCTTGACACGCCTTCAGTCAGCGTCATCGTGTTTGCTTCACATCAAATATCCATCACCAACACACTGTCTTAATGTGCGTCACGTGTTGGCGGGATATAAAACCTAACTTCAGAATCGCGTGGGATAATATTCAATCTCTCTCTCTCTCTCTCTCTCTCTCTCTCTCTCTCTCTCTCTCTCTCTCTCTCTCTCTCTCTCTCTCTCTCTCTCTCTCTCTCTCTCTCTCTCTCTCTCTCTCTCTCTCTCTCTCTCTCTCTCTCTCTCAGGTAAGTCTTGCAGTACCTAGCATTTACATAATCACAAATCGTGGCCACTCCCTTCCCCTTCCCCTTCCCTTCCCTTCCCTTCCCGTCCCTTCCTTCCCTCCCTTCCCCATGTGGTGTGTGCGGAAGCCCTTCAGAAGCTTATCCTAAGAATATCTTCGTCAGGATAATCACTTAGGTCTCCCTTCACTTGCTTTTACACCTGATTATAATTTTATTAATGCAAATTCACTGTTTGGACTCCCAGCATCTCGCCTCAAAAGCCAAATATCCTCTTTACTGTACTAATTCCGTTGACATTTAGTGGAGGGGGAGTGAGGGGATGTAAGGGAGGGTGAGGGGAGGGGAGGGTGAGGATAGGGTGAGGGTAGGTGAGGGGAAAGAACAGCAAACTTGAAATGAGGCAAAACCCCTTTGAGTGTTGGCTAAGGTAATGGATTGTCCGTGTCAGGCTTGGTCTTGTGAGGCTGAAAGACCATTTTTAAGACTTTCAAAGGGAGGAGACAAGCTGTGTGTTTGGGCGTGGACTCAACTAAACTGGACTGAAACAAGGTTGAATTTTAGTATGCTGGAATGGACTGGAATGGGCTAGACTGGAATGGACTGGAATGAACTTTTATTAATGCTACATACTAAGAATATTAAACCATCTTGCCCATCCACACCACCACCACCACTACCTCCTCCTCCTCCTCCTCCTCCTCCTCCTCCTCCTCCTCCTCCTCCTCCTCCTCCTCCTCTTCTTCTTTTTTTCCTTTTTCTCCTTACTCCTATCTTCCTTTGTACTCCTTCTCTCAACCTCCTTCTCGCTATTACAGTTTCATCATCCTTTCTCCTCCTCCTCCTCCTCCTCCTCCCACCTCGTTATCCTATCAATATCTCCTCCCGGGCTGCCCTTGGAGGATATCACGCGGTTTTATGCAAAGGAAAAATAATAATAGAGTTCTCCTTATGTACATTTTTAGTTGCGTTTTCTATGACAAAAGAAAACGGGGAGTGGAATAGAACGTCTTGAAAATAATGATAATGCTTTTTGTGTTTATTTTTTATTTATTTTTATTTTGTGGGAGTAGAAGTGTGTTGTTATAAAGTTTTAATGAAGTAATATCATAATTTTTTTTCTTGTGTGTGTGTGTATGTGTGTGTGTGTGTGTGTATAGATGTATTAAAAGAACTAATTAGTGCATTAAGAATATTGAAGTCTCGTAATGCATGTGTGTTATCTAGAAGGAAAGAAAAACAAATTAACGTGACTGTGTGTGTGTGTGTGTGTGTGTGTGTGTGTGTGTGTGTGTGTGTGTGTGTGTGTGTGTGCTAGTTTGACTCGTGGAAGTAATTGAGAACTGAGTGCAAGGTCAAGGCCACTGCACGCAAAGGTGTGAATTGCAGGTGACAGACAGGTGGAAGGAAAGAAAATGTGTATAATCTTCCCTTCCTCCTCTTCCTCTTCCTCTTCTTCTTCCTCTTCCTCTTCCTCTTCCTCACTTTTTTTTTTAAGCGTCAATCAGTCTAACTAAATCCCACACCACCAGGAGGAGTAATGAGTGAGTGAGGAATGATGAGTGAGTGAAAAATGATGAGTGAGTGAGTGAGTGAGTGAGTGAGTGAGTAATGATGAGTGAGTGAAAATTTACCTTCCCTCTAAAACTATAAAAAAAAATTAAAAAAAAACTAATAAAATGATTGAGAGAATGCGTAGAAATGAGGAAGAAGAAGAAGAACAAGAACAAGATCAAGAACAAGAACAAGAGGAAAAAGAAAGAAAGAAAAAATAAACGAATAAGAAAAGAAAAAAAAAGGAGAAGAAGAACAAGACGAGGAAAGAGAAAGAAAAGAAGAAGAACAACAAGAACAAAAGAACAAGAAGAAGAAGAAGAAGAAGAAGAAGAAAAAGTAGAAGTAATTAAGGAGCGGGCGCCATATCTATTACCTCAGGATCAAAGAGGCCCAAGTTTGTTCACATTTTAGGGAGTCGATTATTGCCTTGATTACTTTCTGATAGAGCTGCTGCCTCGAGAGCTTTTCTAATTGGTTCCTCAGTATACCTGTAAGAGTTTGGAATGGCGCTTTTGAGGGGGGGGGTGGGGTGGGAGGGTAGGGGGCAGGGGGGCAAGGGGGGGGCAGGGGGGTTACTGTGTCCATATGTCCAGGAAGGAGATGAATATGAGATGCAATACTTGGGAATGAAGGGAAAAAATGACCACCACGACTCCTCTTTTTTTTTTTTCTCCCTCTCTCTCTTTTTTTTTCCCCTCGCTCGCTCTGGCTTTTATTACCTGCTGGGAAATCGGAAATGACATGGCAAAGAAATATGTCGGATCCTTTTCAATTAGGACGTGGATATATTAGTTTTTTTTCAATTATTTTTTTTTTATATATATATTTTACTTAACCCATTCAGTTCTTGCGGCACACCGTATGTGCCAGCAGCGTCTCCCTCTCCTGTGTTTGCGGCACGACGTCTGTGCCAAGATCTTTATATCATTCCCATACATATACCAAACGTATGATGACAATAAGTATAGGCCAGTGTAACAACTTTTATCATTATTTACAAATTTCTATTGTCTTATGTATCAGAATTACCGTTCTTATGAGTATTTATGTGATATTCAATAGATAATTTTACGGTACGATAACTGCGGTTTGGCAACACCGCCGGCAGCAATATATAACCGTCGCTCCGTCGGCCGTCAGCGACGGGCTCTTCTAGCTAGCATTAGATATTGGATATTGAAAATATTGGAAATATTGGAAATATCATTGCAGCATCTGATACACCTAATTAAACTGTACAACTGTCATTATGAATATTTGTTCTATGACTAATAATTACGCAGTAAAATGAAACTTAATATTTATATAAAAACATGACTTTCCTCCTCATTTTCCCGAAATCTATTAGAAATATTGGAAATATCATTGCAGCATCTGATACACCTAATTTAACTGTACAACTGTCATTATGAATATTTGTTCTATGACTAATAATTACGCAGTAAAATGAAACTTAATATTTATATAAAAACATGACTTTCCTCCTCATTTTCTCTCTCTCTCTCTCTCTCTCTCTCTCTCTCTATATATATATATATATATATATATATATATATATATATATATATATATATATATATATATATATATGTATATATATATATATATATATATATATATATATATATATATGTATATATATATATATATATATATATATATATGTATATATATATATATATATATATATATATATATATATATGTATATATATATATATATATATATATATATATATATATATATATATGTATATATATATATGTATATATATATATATATATATATAAATATGTATATATATATATAAATATGTATATATATATATATATATATAAATATGTATATATATATATATATATATATATATATATATATAAATATATATATATATATATATATATATATATATATATATAAATATATATATATATATATATATATATATATATATATGTATATATATATATATATATATATATATATATATGTATATATATATATATATGTATATATATATATATATATGTATATATATATATATATATATGTATATATATATATATATATATATATATATATATATATATATGTATATATATATATATATATATATATATATATATATATATATATGTATATATATATATATATATATATATATATATATATATGTATATATATATATATATATATATATATATATATATATGTATATATATATATATATGTATATATATATATATATGTATATATATATATATATATATATATATATATATATATATATATATATGGTGAGGTGGGTGCGTATCATACGTCTGGCAACGCGCTTCCCTCGTATCATGGCTTTGAAATCGTTTTGTATTCAACTTCAATGCAGTATAACTTATGTAACTTAAGACTAAACGATGTGTTGATGCTACTGTTCAAATCGGATAAACCAGGAGAAATTTACTATCCTAAGCATATTATTCAATGTATAGATTGAAAAATCATAAATTTTTAGATCATAGGCGATACAAGAAACTTTTTGCATTATCACGGTGAATGGGTTAATAATACACCCCATCCCCCCCCCCACCATTAAAAAAAGTCCTTATTCACCCATCGATGCTTGTTTCAATATATATTTTTTTCTTTAAGTCTATCAGTGAACGTGTAAAAGTCTCATGCGCTTGACATGTATATACCGTCAAGGCTTCTCAGAAAATTTTAAGAGACTCCAGCAGCGAGCGACCAGGGACCTTTTCCACCTCCTCCCCGGCATTGGCAAGGAAGCGTAGAGGGTAATGGAAGAGGAATTTTAGTGGCGGTATAATGAACTTTTTCTTCAGGTGTTTATTAAATACGAATATACGTGTGTGTGTGTGTGTGTGTGTGTGTGTGTGTGTGTGTGGGTGTGTGGGGAAGGGGGGGGAGGGGCGGTGATGGAAGAGTTTGTCGTGTGTGTGTGTGTGTGTGTATGTGTGTATTAGTAAGGACGTCTTGACCTGGTTGTAAACTAATGAAAATATGCCGTGTGTGTGTGTGTGTGTGTGTGTGTGTGTGT
>JAPQNM010001719.1:15000-32500 GCA_029783475.1 Metacarcinus magister | reverse complement strand
AAGGAGGGAAGGTAGGGAGTGAGTGAGTTGCAGTCGTTAGTGGAGAGTGAGGGGAACTACCACTCACAACTGAGGGCGCGCGTCCAACACAGGGGGAATGCATTTTTCAGGTGAGGGGAAAGAAGGGGAAGGAAGGGGTGAGGGGAAAGGATAGGGTGAGGAAGGGGTGAGGGGAAGGAAGGGGTGAGAGGAAGTGTGGTGTCTAGGGTGGTGTTAAAGGCTCAACTCAAATGTATGGATGGTGAGGGGAAGATGCTGTAGGGAAAGAAAGGGGAAAAAAGGGGAAAAAAATAATAGTTTGCGTTAAAAATATATCCCGTTTTTCACTCATTACAAAAATTTTAATCCTCTGAAAGAAAAAAAAAACCCAAAATATTTTCTCTTTTACTTATTTTCTTTTTGCACGTAGAAGAAGAGAAAGCACGTAAACACACCTGCACGCCCCTAGAACACGTGGTTACAGGTACACGTGTTCATAACTTGATCAGGTGTGAGTGGAGGAGAAGGAGGAGGAGGGAGGAAGAAGAAGGAAGGAAGGAAGGAAGGAGGAGGGAGAAAGGAGAGGATTATTTGAGTGCAATGTTGAAGGAAGAGGAACAGCGGTGAAGAGGAGGAAGGGAAGGGAAGGGAAGGGAAGGGAAGGGAGGAAGGGAAAGAGAGGAATGAGAATAGTTCAGATGTAGGGTGATTATAGCCTTGCAGGAGGGAAGGGAGGGGAAGGGGGTGAAGGGAGGAAGAGGGGTAAAGGGAAGGGAGGGGAAGGGGAGAGCCTTTGATGATTTAGACTACACTTCGCTAACTCCCCTTTCTCACCTGTATTTCCCCTCTTCCGCCTTCTCCCCTCCCTCCCCCACCCTCCCCCTCCCTCTCCCTCTCCCTCCCCCTCCCTCCCTCCCTCGGCCTTACCTGGGCAGCTTATTAGTAGGTCACTGTACGACGCCGCATGTGAAGGGCGACACCATCTGTTGCTACTGAAGGAGGAGGAGGAGGAGGAGGAGGAGGAAGAGGAAGAGGAAGAAGAGGAAGAAGAGGAATAACACATACACACACACACAGACACAGACACAGACACACACACACATACACATACATATATATAAATAAACACTTACCTTGTACTACGTATTACCATGTGTACATCTTAGAGCTGGCTGGCGTCATTGCGTACACACACACACACACACACACACACACACACACACACACACACACACACACACACACACCACCTCGAGAATGTAGTTATGTTATTAGGGTTGACAATAGCTGCGGCCTCGTTAGTTCGTGGTAATGGGTTGCGCTTCCACTCATTACTGCAAGCCTCAACGCCAACTTAGACGGGGCGGGCGGGCGGGGCTGGGGAGGGGCGGGGCTGGGTTGGGTTGGGTTGGGGCGGGGCGGGGCGGCTGAATCTTCCTGGGGCTCTATGCTATAACAGATTTTCAGGGTAGCGCACGTGGCCTTACTTCTCTCTCTCTCTCTCTCTCTCTCTCTCTCTCTCTCTCTCTTCTCTCTCTCTCTCTCTCTCTCTCTCTCTCTCTCTCTCTCTCTCTCTCTCTCTACACCACAGAGACGAAAATAAAATCACAATTCCATTTTATTTAGCCATCTAACCATTTTTTTCCAGTTATATATTCTCATTTAGTTCATTTCAATACATATATATAAAAAAAAAAGTCTTGCTACAGGTGTGAGTAAACAATAACAAACAAGAACAAGAACAAGAACAAGAACAAGAACTTAATCATTCGAGGCGTCACTATAAACAAAATCTAAAACCTACACCCAAATAACAGGCAAGTCAAGCCCAGCTGTGCCTCCATATGCTTACTGGTGCCAACGGTTAACAATTATAAAAAAACAAAACAGGGTAGTGATAGAAAGGTTCCGTCAGTGATGTGTCAAGGCAATGGTTAGTTTTCAAGGTAATTGTAGACCTTTGGGGAGATGGATAAAGAGATGATTATGTGCAGGTCCGTGTGTCATTCATTATGTGAGGCTCTGTGGCGTGTTGGAGTGAGGCTGATCAGTGTGAGGGGACGAGGAGGGGACGAGGAGGGGAGAAGGGGACGATGAGGGTGGTAAAACAAAGGTAGTGTTTTCATGGTTATCTAATATCCTTCGTGAGTTTTAATATGATGGAGATTTTATGGTTTCTATTCCTTATGTTCTCTTTCGTCCTGTCCTTTGTGTGAGAATTGAATGATTTTTGATGCACACAGACAGACACGCGCAGGCACACACACACACACACACACACACACACAAGGGAAGAGGTAAAGGTAACAGACAGGTAAGGATAAAATATTCTGTCATACATTACCTTACCTGTCCATCTATATGTCTTTTCTCTCTCTCTCTCTCTCTCTCTCTCTCTCTCTCTCTCTCTCTCTCTCTCTCTCTCTCTCTCTCTCTCTCTCTCTCTCTCTCTCTCTCTCTCTCTCTCAGCCTCCCTGCCACTGGTCAGAACGAGTTGAGTTCATTCCAAATTCACTCAACTCTCATTGGCACGTTTCAGCTGACTGTGGCTTCCATAGAGAGAGAGAGAGAGAGAGAGAGAGAGAGAGAGAGAGAGAGAGAGAGAGAGAGAGAGAGAGAGAGAGAGAGAGAGAGAGAGAGAGAGAGAGAGAGAGAGAGAGAGAACTGAAAGGTTGAAGGTTGATTAATTACACCCTTCTGACATATCCCTCCCCTTCTCTTCCCCTTCCCTCCCCTCCCTACCGTGGTCAATCCCCTGAACCTTACTCCACTCCACTCCACACCACTCCACACCACTCCACACCACTCCACACCACTCCACACCACTCCACACCACTCCACACCACTCCAACACCACCTGGAATGCAGCTACTCACTCCCCCGTCAACATTGGAATCACTGCAACCCCATAACACCCATTTTCCTTCACTATTTTCACTCTTTTTATACTTTTAAATACAACTCTACTAGTCTACACTTAATTTCACTTTCCTTTTACGATACAAAATTCATAAATAATTAATGAATCGTAAATAATGAAAGCTAGTTAAGTGGAGTTGATGAATCTTTACTATGTTTTAATTATCTTATTAAATCCTTTTTATTATTTTTTTTATTTGCTATTATAACTAAGATGTTAATGTTAGCTGTGGCGAGACGAAGAACATCCAATCTAGCCGACCTTTACATTATTCTCTCTCTCTCTCTCTCTCTCTCTCTCTCTCTCTCTCTCTCTCTCTCTCTCTCTCTCTCTCTCTCTCTCTCTCTCTCTCTCTCTCTCAGCGTTGAAATAGTCTTAACGTAACGCTTGATAGAGAGGCTGTCTGACCCCCGCACCCAGTCCCTCACACCCTCACCTCCGTCACTCACTCCCGTCTGATGCTCCACGCACACCACTGATTAGGATGGATGGTTCAAGGGTGTAAGACTAGGTGGAACATTATGTAAGAGAGAGAGAGGGAGAGAGAGGGGGAGGGACAACACACACACATACACACACACACTCACTCACATTCCCACTAACACACACACACACACACACGTTCACACACACATGCATACAGAAAGACACTTTAATTCATGTTATAACCTTCATCTTCAACACACAACAAAATTTCTCTTCTTCTCACACCGCAAAATGAGCATAATAAGTGAATTTAATGTAGAATGAATCCTCGCCTTCACACACACACACACACACACACACACACACACACACACACACACACACACACACACACACACACACACACACGTTCACTCCGCCACCTCCTGTCTATAGCTCTACTGTCTTCCTGTTACTGTTTTTTTTTTTTATTATATATTTTTATTTTCTATACGGAAATGGAGACAGGTACACGGCGCTGAAACTAAAGGTATAAAAAGAATATATATATCCACTGTCTGCTGTGTCAAAAAGGGAAAAGAAAAGAATTTGAGTGAGATGAAGTATCAGGAATATATATTTTTTGTTTTGTTTTTTTGTATATACATCTATCTATCTATCTATCTTTTTCTCTCTCATAGTTTATCTGTCAACTGATTTTCACCGTAATTTATAGTTGACATTTCCTTCTTCATTCTCTATTAATTTGCCTCATAATAATAAGTGTAAAATAATAATAATAATAATAATAACAATAACGTAATAGAATAATATACACGATTGATTTCTATTCATTTTCATTTCCTCTTCACTCTTTTCATTTATTCATTGGCGAAGGAGTTGTGTTGCATTGTATTGTATTGTATTGTATTGTATTGTATTGTATTGTATTGTGTTATGTTGTGTTGTTGGTTTTCACTCACTGTTTTTTATTAATTCATTACTGACGGAGATGTATTTCTTTTTCTGTTTGTTTTGTGGTGAAGGAAAGAAAGAGTCATAGTAATAGTAGTAGTAGTAGTAGTAGTAGTAGTAGTAGTAGTAGTAGTAGTAGTAGTAGTAGTAGCAGCAGCAGCAGTAGTAGTAGTAGTAGTAGTATATTAACCAAAAGGACCATCCTCCCAAAAGTAATAGCTATACAATTAGGGGATAAATATTGAATCAAACTAATACAAATGAAATCAAATTATTAACCCCTAATTAAATCACTACCAAGCATGTGTGTGTGTATGTGTGTGTGTGTGTGTATGTGTGTGTGTGTGTGTGTGTGTATGTGTGTGTGTGTGTGTGTGTGTGTGTGTGTGTGTGTGTGTGTGTGTGTGTTAGAGAGAGAGAGAGGGAAACGGAAATGAGGAGGCTTCATTTACCTGTAATCCACACGGGGTCTCTCAGGTAACTCTCGGATAACCCCCCCTCAGGTAACCCCCCCCTCAGGTAACACAGGTGACCACACGCTGCCTCACCTGGGAACCTAAAGCAGGGTCTTCCCACTTCCTTCTTACGCTCTTTTAATACCCTCCCACTCCCTCTATTTCTCTCTCTTTTTAATCCCCTTCATCCTCTCTCTCTCTCTCTCTCTCTCTCTCTCTCTCTCTCTCTCTCTCTCTCTCTCTCTCTCTCTCTCTCTCTCTCTCTCTCTCTCTCTCTCTCTCTCTCTCTCTCTCTCTCTCTCTCTCTCTTAATATCTATAACTTTGCTTCACTTATAATGAAACTGAAACTGAAACGCTAATTGGGATTAACGGTTCACCGTGACACCATTTCAATCAACACCAATTAGGACGTTTCTAACACGACGCCCACGACACCATCACCACCATCACCACCACTACACCATCATCACCATTATACACCTACAACACCATCACCACCACCTGTCCGCCGCTGTGACTGAAGATATGTCTGCATTATCAATACGACAAGACCTTTAGTGACTAGAAAACCTAAGAAAAAATGTTAAACTCTTAGTCGTCACCAAAGGACAGCGGGAGGACTACCAACCTTTTATCTTTTGTTTTAAATTGAGAGAAAAAAATGAGAGAGAGAGAGAGAGAGAGAGAGAGAGAGAGAGAGAGAGAGAGAGAGAGAGAGAGAGAGAGAGAGAGAGAGAGAGAGGTGTGTGTATTCATGTCTTTGTCACGTCTACTCTTCTCTCTCGACGTGTTTGTGTGAAGGTGATTAAGAGGCGTGTTTGTGGGCGTGTCTGCGGGCGTGGGAGGGGAGGGAGGCTGGGTGAGAAACGAGGAAGAGAAGGAGGGAGGGAGAAGAGGGAAGAGGGAGAGTTTCAATGTAGGAGGTAAACAGTGTGTTCTGAGGTGCTGTGTTCAAGGTGTTATGCTGGTGTTGTAGATGTGACAGGTGTAGGCGTGGGTGGTGTTGGTGTGGGTGTAGTGCAAGGTGGTGTAGGTGTGTGGGTGTAGTGCAGGGTGGTGTGGGCGTGTGGTTGTGACGGTGGTGTTGCTTGTAGAATTCTCAGGTAATCATATTTGTTCATTTATTTTTTTAATGTAAGGTAATTTTCAAGGTGAGTTTCAAGATTGGATTTCCTAAAAGTTTCGTGTGTGTGTGTGTGTGTGTGTGTGTGTGTGTGTAAGTTTTGTGTCGAAAGTGGTTTTGAAAAGTTAATTAGTCATGTTTTTGCTATTTAGTTCTTATGTTTTAATTAGTTTATATTTTTAAGATTTCCAAGGTTATTTTTTGGGGGGGGTCATATTTTACAGTTTTTGTGTCTTAATCGGTTTTACTTCCACGTCTTTGTATGTGAAGTGGTTGGCATCAAGATATTTAAGACTAGTTAGCCAGCCCTGTTTAGCATCCTTCACATCTCACCTGCTCGGCTCTCCACTATTTGAGGTGATTCCCAAGGTGACATTGGAGGTGGTTAAGTAATCAGGTGTTTCTGAGGCTGTGTAATCACGTTAGACAAGGCGACCTAACACCATCTCGCCCTTCGTGTCGTGATGAAATTAGTCGCCTTGAGCTGCTTACAAAGGATCAGACTCCATCAAGTGAGGAACCCGCCATCCTTAGCCACTCCAACCCTCCTGCCTGCAATGGGAGACGGATCAGCGTGTCCTTAGCGTCCCTTAACCGTGGAAGGATATGTGAAGGATGTCTGAAGGATATACCGTTTAGATGACGACTACTATTCCGTTAACATGTCACTGATTCCTGTTTATTTTTTTGATGTTTTTTTTAGGGTTATTTAATGGTATCCTGAGGCCTATCCTATCTCCTTACCATCCTATCACTCTCTCTCTCTCTCTCCCTCCTCAATGCCTTCGTCTCCAGCCACACTCGACCCTCTGAACAGCCACCAAGCCGCTTCTCCAGCACATTTAACACGTCCTTCCTCCCTCCCTCATTCCTCCCTCAACAGACAAGGCCCATTACGTGATAAAGATGCGTCCAACCCTCCCTCTCCTCCTCCTCCTCCTCCTCCTCCTCCTCCTCCTCCTCCTCCTCCTCCTCCTCCTCGTCTGGTTCCTCACGTCCGCACAAAAACTATCATCTGGCACCGCTCCACCGCCTGACCGAAGAGGGCCATCTGCTGGACGAGAGAGAGAGAGAGAGAGAGAGAGAGAGAGAGAGAGAGAGAGAGAGAGAGAGAGAGAGAGAGAGAGAGAGAGAGAGAGAGAGAGAGAGAGAGAGATAATGTTTTAAACTGGTGGCAAAGACTTGGTGGTGAGTTGGGGGGGCGTTGCTCAGAGTGAGTTGCGTTTCTTTTCAAAGGAAGATAAAAGTTGATTTGAAAGGCGTGAAGTAGCAGGTGTTTCAATGTCTCTTTTCCCTTTCCTTTTTCTTGCATAATGTCCTTTTATTTTTACCTTTTTTATTACCTTTTTAAAGAAGAATCCCTTGTCCTCTTACTCTGGAAAAGAAAATATACGAGACTTTTCTTTCTATCCCTTCCTTTCCTTCCCTTTTCTTGACTCTCTGTAATCATTTTTCTAAGTATTAAAGGTTATTTCATTCACGTAACCATCTGGACTTACAACACAAGGCTGGCTAAGGCGTTGGTAGGGAGGGAAGGAGAGAGAAAGTAGAGGCAAGAAGACGGTGTAGTAGTAGTGTGCTGTAAATACACACAGTCCTCCCCTCGGTGTTAGTGCCACAGATGTTTAAGTCAATAGAAGCACAGCAGTCCACCACAGCATTACACACACACAGCACGTACACCAGTAACAGCAGACGTAGAGGAAGTATAAATGGGAACTGTTACAAAAACATTCTCATTGATATTTACTGAACTGAACTGAACTGAACTGAACTGAGCTGAACTTAACTGATTTGAGCTAATGGCGATACTACTACTACTACTACTACTACTACTACTACTACTACTACTACTACTACTACTACTACTACTACTACTACTACTATAACACTGATAGTAACACAGCTGGCCTTCCGGGGTAGATGCGGAGGCCTGGTACTAAATCTTGCCCTCCAGCAGAAACCAGGAAATTATCACACGACTCCAGGGGGATAAATATTTCCTGAAGGTGATAATGTGTGTGTGTGTGTGTGTGTGTGTGTGTGTGTGTGTGTGTGTGTGTGTGTGTGTGTGTGTGTGTGTGTGTGTGTGTGTTATAAAGGTACACATGGACTTAATTTGATCTTACGTACATACTCTTCGTTATGTTCACGCTGTCAAGTTAAGTATGGAAGTGTTGTGTTGTGTTGGACTTGACGACTTGACTGGTTTTGAAAAGAAGATTTTTATTAGTTCATGATAATCAGATCGAGTATTAACGGTACACATAATTCCATTTCAATTACGCTTCACACAGATATATTAAAAAAAAAAAAACTCCCATTTATAATATCTAAAGTAAGCATTCCACAAATTGCTCGTGTTTCGATAGGTATATATATATATATAATAGAGGATTCGCCTTTATAATATTATTTTACGCTTTGCACAAACTTATTAAAAAACTCACATTCATGACATTTAAAGTACATATTCCACAGATGACACGACCTTTAAAAAATGTAATGTCAGATTCTATTTTATGATGACAAGGTGAGTAATAACACCTGCTAATCACACACCAGGTACACACAGATACACACAGGAACACACAGAGGTACACACAGAGGTACACACAGATACACACAGGTACACACATCCCACACCTACACACCTTAACAACCAAAAACAAGTGTTACCTTTATTTTACACCTTCAGGAGGCCATTGACCACCTGAAGGAAGGTTGAGGTCACTGTAGACATGTGTTGGGAGGAAATAGCAATGTGTGTGAGGCAGTGCAGCCGTGAAGTCACCGTCACTCATCACTCTAACGCCTCACTCTTGCCAAAACGCGGTAATGTTAATATCCGCAGCGGTGCCGTTTCGTTGCCGTGACCAACTCTCTTAACTTTTGTCGGGCGGCGGGCGGGCGGGCGGCGGGCGTGTGGCAGCGGCCGCGTCCTCCCGCCTTGCTGCTAACGTAAGGACGGAAATGGCGGAGAATTCTCTATCTCGCAGTTCAATCTTTAACCTAATCCACGGGTGAAATATTCTCGCCAAACTTTTAACCGGTGCACTCAGCATATCCGAAGGGACCCGGAGGAGGAGGAGGAGGAGGAGGCGTGAGGACGTGCGTGTGTGTGGGCGTTGGCGTGGGAGTAGCGGGCGTGTGCGTTGCGCCGTGTAATCGCAGCATTGGGATCGCGACACACACACACACGTGACTGGTTAGTGTAGTTTAGGGAAGGCAGCGTCGCCTGGCCCGCGGGATGAGGCGACAAGCTGTTCTCCTGATTACAAGCTGAGGGTCGGTGTTAGGGCCGCACTAAGGCGTAAAGAGACGGTGCTAACTTTGTGCATTGAGCCGAGATGGGACGCGGCTCTGGTAGGCAAGCTGAGGCGACACTCTGACACTCTGACACACGCCCTCTCCTCCTCCTCCTCCTCCTCCTCCCTTCCTTTTGTGTTATCTTAGTGGTGTGCTTTTCCTGCGAATCCCAAAAGTCTGATAGGAACAAGTTGTGATTTTAGTTAATGTTTTTGGTGCGTTGAGGCGACTCTTGGAAAGACTCGAGTGAATGCATCGCCGTTATCTTGTTCTGTTGGTATCACTTAGATGTTCAGTGCCGGGGGGGGTGGGTGGGGGGGGGGCGCTGTGGTCCTCTGCAACGCCTTCATGAGCAAGGGCTGATGGCGGTAATTTTCTAAAGGGAAGGACGGAAGGAGAGGAGGAGGAGGAGGAGGAAGACCAGATGAGTGTGTTCAAGGGAAGGAGGAAAGAAGTTTAGACATATAATGGAGGAAAGGAGGAAAATAGGAGGACTAGGAGAAGGGAGAGGGATGTGTAGATGTGATGGAGGGAGATAAAGAGAGGGAGATGAGAGGCCTGTGTCGTGATGGCGGTGGTAGAGAGAGAGAAAGAGAGAGAGAAAGAGAGAGAGAGTGGAGGGTGGGTGGAGGGTGAGTAGATGTGATCAAGCTTTGTTTTGGATCACCATCAACAACGCCTCATTAAAACCCGCCAACCCAGCCTATTCTAGCCCAACCCCGCCCAACCCCGCCCAGCCCAACCCCGCCCAACCCAATCCCGCCCCGTCCAGCCCAACCCCGCCCCGCCCAGCCCAACCCCGCCCAACCCCGCCTCGCCCAGCCCAACGCGGCGCCACACACGTAAACAAGACTTGGTAATTTCATGTCTATGTATGGAAATAGGAGTTAGTGGGCCCAAAAAAACAATGCTAAATATGCAAACTGACGGACACATGTTACAGGCTGTCTCTGTTTGTCTGTCTGTCTGTCTGTCTGTCTGTCTGTCTGTCTTTCTCTTTTGTAAATGTTTGTTATTATTATTGTTGTTATTGTTATTATTTTTATTATTGTTATTATTATTATTATTATTATATTGTTATTATCACCCCAACACCCCTTCACCCCTTCACCTCTTCACCCCATCACCCCGTCACCCCGTCACCTCTTCATCTCCTCCACACACCCATGGCACGTAATGAACAAACGCACTTTACTCCCACATTAGCGTGCGGAACACTTAACTAACACACGCAACACACGCAAACACATAGTTACCACGATTAAGTTAACAAAGAGCGTTGAGTGAGTTACATAAGGTAGAATTAGGTTAGTGCACGTGTTACCCCTACAAGCAGCGGCACGATAAGATAACAATGGTAAGATGTTATCGGTAATGTCCTCAGGTTAACGAAGCCGATGTTCAACACAGACACACTTATCCGGGGAAGTTATGGGTGAAGTTATCTAAGTATATCATGTTGAGTTACTACTACTACTATTACTACTACTACTACTACTACTACTACTACTACTACTAATAATAATAATAATAATAATAATAATAATGCGAGTGAAGGAAATTATGAGGATACAGTTACGGTGAAGTCATGTAAATAACCTCTGTCTCTCACTCTCTCTCTATCTCTCTCTCTCTCTATCTCTCTATCTATCTATCTATCTGTCAGTGACCTTTACTTATACAATCCTCTATCGTCTCTTTCAAGTGGCATTTCACTAACTTTTTTCGTCTGCATTAAATTTACAAACTGTGCGTCGTCCACTCTTTGTATTTTGTCCTTCACTCTCGGTGCTCTATAAAAAAAAAGTAAAGAAAAAAATAGACACGAGTATTTTTGTATCATACCTTTTATTCAAAGCTTCAAATACAAAGACTTACACACCTGTTACTATATTAAAGGACAGGTGTGTGTGTGTGTGTGAGTGTGAGAGAGAGGACAACCCAGAGACCCAGTTAGTATCTAGTGAACTGAAAGAAACCAGAAACCCAAAGATGTTAATGAATGAAATAAAACCATGAGATTAAATTGGTTTCTAGTGACGTGATAGAAACCTAGACACCCACAGATGTTAATAAAGTGAAGCTGAGAGACAAGACCCAACAATGATCTAGTAAAACAAAAGATAACTAGAAACCAAACATATAATAACAAACTGAAACCAAGAGACCCAACAGATATTTAGTGAAGTGAAAACCCAAGAACTAGACAACCACAGAAACCTACAGGCATTCATTCATTCATTCGTGAAGTGAGTTGTGAAGTGAGTTGTGAAGTGACACGAAATAATGACTAGGATGTATTATCTTCACAAGGATGTTCAAAGGATGTTCAAAGGATGTGTTACCAGGGCGTGCGGACAGACGGATGCATCTTACACCCAGCACAGGTTATTGAAGATATCATTTCCGCCTCTCACGCCATCTAGCCGCGGGGAAGGGAAGCAGAGACTATAAGAGGAAAGGGAAGGGAGGGTAAGGTGAGAGAGTAAGGGAGAGGAGGAGGAGGAGGAGGTACGTGGGTGCTACAGAGGAGGTAAAAAAAGAAAGGAATAGCAAGAGAGGAAATGTTGGAGGGAATAGAAAGAGGGAAAAGAAGTATTAGGAATTTCGACAAAGAAGGAAGAAGGGAAAATGTTAGATAGAAAGGGGAAGAGGAGAGAAAAGAAGATATTGGATATTTGGATATATATATTATTATTATTATTATTATTATTATTATTATTATTATTATTATCATCATCATCATCATTATCATCATCATTATTGACACGCCTTCAGTCCATAACGTAATAAATATTGAGATAACAATAATAATAATAATCCATTGAAATGCATTAATTATATTCCTTCCCTTTACACTATAGCAGCATGACCCTCCCTCCTCCCTTACCCCCCTCCCCCCCTTACCTCCATTCCCTCCCTCACCTTGTTCTCCTCTCCTCCAGGTGAGTGTGGGCGGCGGGCAGGTGGGCAGGTGTGTTTCCTCATCCCTAATCAAGGCTACAACAGGTATGGAGAGAATCATGTCATGTTTTTGTATCACACGGTAAAATTAATTGCTACTGTTGTTATTGTAGTAGTAATAGTAGTAGTAATAGTTCCACCACCACCACCACCACCACCACCACCACCACCACCACCACCACCAGGCAAGCAGAGTAGTGTGAGGGGAAACAAGGCGACAGAAGCTGCAAGAGAAACACTCACAAGAGCCTTAGAGAACCCAACGGCTCTCCCTCTCCCTTCCTCCTCTCCCTCTCGCTCTCCCTTTCCCTCTCCCTTTTCCCTGCCAATAGAATAATACAAAGCCAAAAATCCAACTGGGAAAACCTAGAACTTGCCCGTTGATGTTTAAGGCGCGTGGAGGAGGAGGAGGAAGAAGAGGAGGAGGAAGAAGAAGAAGAGAAGAGGAGGAAGAGATCTACTTAGAGTCTATATAAGCTTTTTAGACTTTACTTCACTCTCCTTTGTTACGGTGTTGCGGGTTGTGTGCTGTTACGAAGAGAGGAGAGAGAGAGGAAAGTTTCAGTCTAGCCAGAGAGAAAGAGAAAGAGAAAGAGACAGAAAGAAACGAAAAAGAAAAAGAGATAGAAAGCGAGAAAGAATAACTACTTCCTACAACTGAAACAAAACTCACTTTCACTCCCTCACACTCTCGCTCAAGCACTCACACTCCTTCCCTTCCCTTCCCTTTCCCTTCCTTCCTCCCGGTACAGTCCGGGAGAGAGAGAGAGACACAGAGAGAGGGGAAAGGAGCCACAAATCAGCTACCTTAAGGCGGTCCAAAGGCATCCAGCGCTGGGAGACGGTGAGAAGCTCCACTCTCGGGTGCTGTTTAGAGGTGCTTCGAAGACCACTAAACCAACACAAGGCGCTGGATTATGAGAGAGAGGATGAGGAGAGAGGATGAATAAATAGATAGATAGATAGATAAAGGGATAGATAAGATAGATTGATGTTTTGATTGATAGATATATAGATAGATGGATAGAAGCAATAGAAATGGTGGCTAGATTGTAAATTTTAGAACGAGAGAGAGAGAGAGAGAGAGAGAGAGAGAGAGAGAGAGAGAGAGAGGAGAGAGAGGAGAGAGAGAGAGAGAGAGAGAGAGAGAGCGTAGGGCGGGAGTGTTTGTTTGTTGTTTGTTTGTGTGTTGTTTACAGGGAGAGTGTGAAGCAATAGAAATGGTGGCTAGATTGTAAATTATAGAACGAGAGAGAGAGAGAGAGAGAGAGAGAGAGAGAGAGAGAGAGAGAGAGAGAGAGAGAGAGAGAGAGAGAGAGAGAGAGAGATGGAAAGCTGGACAAACTCAAAAGGAAAACAAAATAAAATGTATATGTGTGTGTCTATGTATGTGTGTGTGTGTGTGTGTGTGTGTGTGTGTGTGTGTGTGTGTGTGTGTGTGTGTGTGTGTGTGTGTGTGTGTGTGTGTGTGTGTGTACGTACAGGCCAAAGTTTGACTATTAGTGGGTTGGTTTCGTTCTGTTGGGGACAAGTTTGAATCTTGTGTCTCGCGTGTTGATGCTGATAAAAGAATGGCTGGAATGTGAGAGAGAGAGAGAGAGAGAGAGAGAGAGAGAGAGAGAGAGAGAGAGAGAGAGAGAGAGAGAGAGAGAGAGAGAGAGAGAGAGAGAGAGAGAGAGAATAGCATAAATCAAAACTGAACATCTTATCTTCATTCTCTCCTACTCACCCCCACATATCTTCTCCCCCCCCCCATCTCTCTCTCTCTCTCTCTCTCTCTCTCTCTCTCTCTCTCTCTCTCTCTCTCTCTCTCTCTCTCTCTCTCTCTCTCTCTCTCTCTCTCTCTCTCTCGTGTCCAGCCTAACCTGAAGAGAAGGACAGAAAAACAATCTTAGCATCACCTTACACTAACGTAACTCACTCTGCCTTGCTCTGCCTCCCTCTGTCTCCTTCTGTCTCCCCGTCTCTCTCACCCTCAGCCTCGCCTCAGCCTCTTTCCATTCAGTCTCCAACCCACACCTAACGTCCCGCCTTTCCCTTCCTCCTTCTCCAACGGCTGAGAACGAAAGGAAGTGACAAGGGGGATTGAAGTTGTTTTGCCCACCTCAAGCAACACCCCAATGAGCCTTGACGTGTGTGTGTGTGTGTGTGTGTGTGTTGACCAGACAGTTCCAGCCCAACCCAGGGACGTGGCGGCGGGTTTGGTGCGGGTTTGAAAAATGTTTTGGGCTATAAATCTGCTGTGACGTCCTGGGCTGAGGTGGAATTTTTGGTGGTGGTGTAAAAAACATACTGAGGTTATTTTATTGTTGTTATTATCATTGTTGTTGTTAGTAGTAGTAGTAGTAGTAGTAGTAGTAGTAGTAGTAGTAGTAGTAGTAGTAGTAGTAGTAGTAGTAGTAGTAGTAGTAGTAGTAGTAGCAGTAGTAGCAGTTTGATTTGCCGTCCTGCCAGCCTGTTCACCTCCTTTTCCTCCTCCTCCTTTCCTCCTTAAGTCTCCTATCTCTCTCTCTCTCTCTCTTATCTCTCTTTTTCTTTCTCTCTCTCTCTCTCCGCCTTCATTAGATAATTGGCGATAAAAGCGACTTCTTATTTGGACAGACCCCAAGATCCCAAATTATATGTATCTAATCCTCTCTCTCTCTCTCTCTCTCTCTCTCTCTCTCTCTCTCTCTCTCTCTCTCTCTCTCTCTCTCTCTCTCTCTCTCTCTCCTGCTAACTCAATTTTCTTACTCTCTCTAACTCATTCCTTGCTTTGTGAATAACGTGTTAGATTATCCTTCTATCTTGTCTTAAAATTATATATATACTACTTATTCAATTCCTTCCTCCTCCTCCTCCTCCTCCTCCTCCTCCTCCTCCTCCTCCTCCTCTTCTTCTTCTTCTTTTCTGATTTTCATTATTACGAGAGAGAGAGAGAGAGAGAGAGAGAGAGAGAGAGAGAGAGAGAGAGAGAGAGAGAGAGAGAGAGAGAGAGAGAGAGAGAGAGAATTGCTTTAGGTCATAGTATTGAAAACTCTTAATGAAATGAGAGAGAGAGAGAAGAAAAAAAAGCGAGAGAAAAATAAATGAAAGTATATTGAAACTATTACACAAGATAAAAACTTGACTCCCACGGAAACTGAAGAATATTAAGTGTAATTAATCATTCTGTCTTTCTCTTTTCTTTTTTTTTCTTTTTTTTTCCTCGCTTTTTATTTTCCTTTTATTTTTATCTTTCCTTAACAGTGTCGAGGGAGAATTAGCGGTGCTGGCAAAACCTTTATTCTGCACTTGTAAAAATATGCAGATTATAACCAAGAACATACATACCAACACCCTTCCTCCTCCTCCTCCTCTCCTCCTCCTCCTCCTCCTCCTCCTCCTCCTCCTCTTCTTCTTCCTCCTCCTCTCTTACAGCATCGTCTCTTATACTTATTTCTTCGTTCTCTTACATTCTCTTAACATTTCCTCTCCCATTTTGCTACCTTCTTCGTTCTCCTCCTCCTCCTCCTCCTCCTCCTCCTCCTCCTCCTCCTCTATGCAGTATGCTAGTAGTAGTTCGTTATAGAGCAACATGTCTTCTGTATCTGTTCGAACTATGTAATCCTCCTCCTCCTCCTCCTCCTCCTCCTCCTCCTCCTCCTCCTCCTCTTCCTCCTTCTCTTCTTTGTCCTCGTTCGATACACCACTTCCTCTCGCTGTCCTAAAATCCCCTTGCCATATTTTTCCCCTCTCTTCTTCTTTCCATCGCGTTATTACTCTCTCTCTCTCTCTCTCTCTCTCTCTCTCTCTCTCTCTCTCTCTCTCTCTCTCTCTCTCTCTCTCTCTCTCTCTCTCTCTCTCTCTCTCTCTCTCTCTCTCTCTCTCTCTCATCCATATTATGCTTCTCCCTCTCTTCGTCGTTCCCTCCACCTCATTTCCTCTGTGTCTGCTCTCCTATGGCTTATATCTCCTCTTCCTCTCCTCTTCCTCCTCTCTTTCTCTAAATCATTGATTCCTTACGTTATTATTATTCTATCCCTCCTTTACTTACCCTCTCCCTCTTTCCTTTCTTCCATCCATCTTTCTTTCCTTTCTTTCTTTCTTTCATTCTTTTGTTATTCATTATTTTTGTATCTCATGTTTCTTGTTTTGTTATTTATTTTTCTTTTGTTATGAGTGTAATAAATAATGATGATGATAATGATAGTAATGGTAATATTTTTTTTTTTTGGTTTATTATAGAAAATGGTTGAGTTATAGAGAGAACTTTAGAAGATAATGTAATGGGTGTAATGATGTACTTATATTTTACTTATGTGTGTTACTTACGTACTCACTTATATACTTGCACGTGTTGTCTGGGGTTACTTGTTGTGTTGGCAGGGAACATTTGCATACCTGTTTATAATGAGTTGGTAATGCTGCTAATTGTTATGATGTTCTAGGTAATAGAGGAAGAAGATTGTTATTTTGACTGTCATTTTTTTATATATATATAATTTACCTTATTTTATTTATTTATTTATCTATTCTTTTTGTGTGTTGAGTGAAAAATATTTTGCATCAACTATACAGCGTCGAAGATGAATTTAAGGATATTTTTAAATGTAGTATTGTGACGTGACCTTTGTGGATTTCCTTCTACTTTTTGTCAGTTAGTCCGTGAAAATACAGTTCATGTATGTTACGGTAAACTTATATTTAATAAGCTATAAACAAACAGAACTTAAACATGTGTTTGATCCGCCAACTAGTACATGGAATCCCGGTTTGAATACAGTACAATGGCCACGACGGATGGAACTAAACACCATTACAGATACACGTTTAACATTACTACAAGATATTCACACACGGACGCCTCCCTCAGGCCCGCGCATAACGCCTCCAGCCTTGTAAGAGCGGCAAGGCAAGGCACGGCACGGCACGGCGAGGCTAGCGCTACACCGGTTGTCAGTTAAGAGAGTTAATTCATTGCCTTAAACACATTATTGTAGATCGATATGATGAGTTAATCCACATGAACCTGATCTTATATGTTTATTGTCATGAAAAGATTATTATTATTACACATATTACATGATAAAAAAAAAAAAGTAAAGCTAAATATTGATATGCTTGTAACAGGTAAATAGATTATGTTCACGTGTTGTCATTTCTACTAAACATCACAGTTGGTTAATTAATTGTTATATTATTCTTTTTTTAATTATAAAGATTCAGTTGCGTTTATGGACACAAGCAACATGACTATAATTGGATTGATTAATTAGGACGCGTCTGGTACACGTTCAGTCTTTTGTTCATCACAGGAAATTCGTCTCAGTATTTGTTTATGATTCTGTCAACTGAACACAAACACAAATTATTCAAACACATAAATACTGCCACACGTGCTACTATA
>JAPQNM010001719.1:0-2500 GCA_029783475.1 Metacarcinus magister | reverse complement strand
CACACATTTCTCATTCATTCAAGCTTTCCGCCCATCAAATACAGACTGAGGTAGATGGTAATAATAATCTAACTGTAAACAAGTAGTGGTGAAACAAGGGAATCGCAGGCGTTATTTAGTATATAATTTGTACATAATCGCTACATAATTAGTAGTATCATGTTTCACTACTACATGATTGGTTGATTGGTTGATTGGTTGATTGGTTGATTCACTATATACTTGCTTGTCACCCTCGTTCACTACAATGTTAAGTATACGTACATGTGTGTAGTGTAGACGTACTTACATACATTAGTTAGCCTCATCTATTTGGCTTCATAAATATTATAAAACGTCTCGCTACTCTGCTAACTAAACATTTTCAACTAAACATTTCTAAGCATTTTGTACTAATAGATTATGAAAAACGCTATATTTACAGAAAATTTGAAAAAATATATATATGTAGGTAACGGTGACATGTAACGTGTTGGACGAGATGCAAACTTACTCCGTCAAGCATTTCAATTTCCTATCGCAACAGATTCTCCGCACGAAGCTGACCTTTGACCCCAGACCTCCTGCATGACCTCACAGCACAGCGCCCCTTGCATGATTAGGGGTAAAGCGGACGACATCCAGTGTGAGGGCGAGGTGATAAGGGTGATAAGGGTGATGCAGGGCCACGCAGGTCTTGCTCATTGTGGCATCAGACGTCAGTAGCAAGGAAGGCACGTCATGGCCTAGCTAGGGAGGCATTGACGTTCTAGAGATAGTGTTAAGTAAGGCTTCCCAAACAAGGCTACACTCACATACCTTAAGAACTGTTCGAAAGAGTTTTAAAGGGTATGTTGTCACGTGTGTATGTACAAATCTGTCAATGATGTCAGTATTAATACGTCTTACTGCAAATATTGACGTCACTCTGGTATGTTGAGCGTTACGAAGCTTCGGTACTATATACCAACTACTCTGCTTTTTAACCCTCGTGAGTGAGTCATTGATATAAACGAGCTACTTAACTGATTAACCATCGTTATAAGTTCAGAAATCCGCAGCCAGATGGCACTGCAATCGCCAAATTAGTTCGAAAAATTGCCGATAGATGGCGGTGTTCCCGTTCTTACTACCATCTACCGCAAGTAAATGGCAGGAACACCTCTCTGACGTTTAATCTTTGAGCCACGAGTTTCCTGTCTTTCTATATTGAGGAAGCAGATGACCCTAATAATAGTAACACACAGAGGGTTAAGCCGCCTCTCCTTCATAGTCTGGAATGGTACACACTCACAAGGTATTTGGGAGCCAGGGGTGTAGAGGGTGTGCAATACAATACTACACACCCCGTCACGTCACCCACCCACACGGTAGCAGGTCCATCCGCCCCCGTGACGATGCGCCCCAAGTCCATTCGCCCCGTAAGTTGGGGCACATCTACTCGTGGGGAAGTTGATGCGCCCCAATGCGCCCCACAACCAAGTCGTTGCGCCCCAACTCTCATACAAATACTATATACTATAGGTTAGGTTAGGTTAGGTTAGTCCATTCGCCCCACCTTTTGGGGCGAATGGACTTGGGGCGCATCGTCACTGGGGCGGATGGACTGTAACGCAGCACCCCAGCACCAGTGTCATCAAATAAATATTCAGACAATCTACGAATCTGCAGAGCTAACTAATAATACAGTGCAGTAATAGCACCATTTACCTTAACCAGCTGGTGGGAAAGCACTCCATCACCTCAGTTCTGCTAAAAACTCCAGCAGTGACACACACGAAACACTTGGCGAAGACCCTGTAACAATAAAAAAAAAAATGTATGTCAACTTTTAAATGTATAGATGAAACTAGTATATCATAAAATAACATTAAATAGTGATATGCAGACACGTGGGTACAGAATGGATGAAGGTAGACACACACACACACACACACACACGTCCAGGGAAGGAGGAAGGAAGGGATGGTGCAGGGTGACGCGTGACGGCCAGGATGCAGCCCAAGTAGAGGAGAGTAACACTGGTGCCACACACAACACACAACACTATCCTTCATCGCTGTGTGGGGGACGCAACGCACTACACGACTCCTCTGTTTGTTTATACCTCATTATTGCACCTGGGGATACCAAGGGCGGGCTGTGCTGTGGGCTGTGGGCTGTGGAGTCACGCGCTGGACACATGATCCCTTCCATATCACACCTTATCCGAAAGCCATTCCACCCACTAAGGAATAATGAATGAGGCGACTTTCCAGCACGCCCGACAACCTAATAATCACAGCTTCGTTTCAACGTGAGGCCACACACCGTATCTCACATCGGCCTTATCTTGCTGCGCTAAATTAACATGTAATGATGAACTGGCGCACGGCACTTTACGGATCACGTTACGCTTTATTGGGTGTCTTAGGAGGACCCCTGGGGCGCCTCAGAGGTTCCTTTACTTAATGCTCCCAGGCCAAGGGTGTCTGCTGCCTGTACTGCAACCCTCAAGCAGGTGAACTAACAGCAGGAGCCA
>JAPQNM010001718.1:20000-24910 GCA_029783475.1 Metacarcinus magister | reverse complement strand
CTCTCACCTGGTGGGCTTCCCAGTACCTAGGACAAACCCGAGGGCCCAGCGGAAGCTGCACTCTGCTGATGCGCCAGCCCATCCAAGATTGTACAACTAATTGACACACACTTAGCAAGAAACAGCTGGATAGTGCATCAAGATTCTCAGTGCTACCATTAATTCAGGGATGACATGTCAGGGTACTGTCCATTATGAAAGGTTGTCAACAAAGAGCTGATGAGTACTGTAGATTCATTTGTAAAAATATGTGATATCTTAGTGCAGTTATTGTGTTAACAATTACATGAAGGTGTATTTGGGTTTACTACTTACAAAAAGTTACGTATGAATGAATGACTTCAGATAATGTAGGCTATGGTGTTTAAAGGTGATGATGGTGAAGGAACACTGATGATGATGATGATAGTGTGGCAGGCTGGATATATCAATGCTTTTTATCAGAGACTGATTGATGGTGAAAACATTGATGGTAACAAGTGATGGTTTACTGAAATTAGCACCAGTGCCTGTTATAGAATGGGGCACACCAGTCAAGAATGGGTGCTGTGGAACTGATTAATTTCAGAGGCATGTGGAAAGGCTATATGAGATGGTGGTACAGCTAGAGTTACATTATAGGAATACCGGTAGGTATCACACTCAATTGGATTAAACTTTAACATAATGCATAAATATATTGTTATTTTGCAAGAAATTTTTGTACAGTGAAGCTTGTGGGCATGATAAATCTTTAAAAATAAGCTCTTTAAAGGTGTTGGTAATGCTAGACGTATGTGAGCGAGCGTAGTGTTACCCACTGGCCGCTGGAGGCGACACCGTCGCGGCGAGAACAAAAAGTAACATTGAGTGGACCGTCTTCTTAGTATAGAGTCCTTGGTGGTAGTTATGACCTCTGCATTACCCTATCCTTAACACAATGTACTTAGGTTAGGTTCTATAACATAACTGTTCACCCAATTGTTCTCTTGTAGGTGTGTCATGGTTAGGGGGAGCGAGTCAAGTGCATGGTTAATTAACCCTACTAACTACCAAATAGGTCGTTATACTCAATAGCCATCTAGTAGTACCCCCGCCAGCCAGTGTATCAGTCAACGTGGAGGTGGACGGACGTGTGTGTTTCTGCTCCTGGATTCACACCTACCCTTTCGTCTATCCTATTAATTAGTTTTTCTTGATCTATTCTCTGCATTGTGTCTGTTACGAAGAGGTGTTGTAGAGGTGATGCTGTGATGGAAAGGTTGGTGTTATTATCTGTGTTTGTAATAGTTAATGGAATGGTAGTTAATGGAATGGTAGTTTAGTTAGTGACTGGTAACTCGTCCTTATACAAATATTTTGACAACATATATAAAGTGTTCGGCAAATAATATACGTATGTCCACGAGAGGCCTTATCATCCTCCAAAGTGTGGATGTTGCATGAGGATGTTGTGATAAGGTATTGACATACATCGGTGAGGGACACTCCCTGAGTCCCTGGGGCAGCAGATCCCTGACTGAGGGACACTCAAGGCAGTAGTGGTGGAGGTGGTTAGCGTTGGGCTGGTCACAAAGCCTGCAGGTGGAGTAGTGCGGGGCGTACCCAGCCTCGCACACCTGCCAGTGGCTGTCACAAGGGTCGGTATCCGAGGCGAAGTCTGGCTGTCACAACATTGTGCCTACAAACTTGCTGTCCATGTCGGCAGTACCTTGGAGGTGAGCGGTGGAAGTGGTCGTAGTGTTGAATGGATACTGTTTGCGTCCGTTCAGCGTTTGTACGGTGCAGTGTAGGGATAAGAGAGGCTGAGTGTATGGTCTTTTTATAGCAGCAGAGGGATGGTGTGGCCACGTCAGGAGGAGGTATATAGGCTGCAGGCGTTTTTTGCCATGAGATCCGCAGTGTCATTGTGTGCGAGTCCAACGTGCGACGGAATCCAGATTTATCTTACGATGATGGAGTTTTGGTCAGCTGCTATCAAGTATCAACTGTGTTAGGATGTGTTGGACTACACTGCTGTGTGCGGGTTGGGGTGTTGAGATGACCAAGAGAGCAGACTGGGAGGCACGCATCACTAAGCTATTTAGTTGTTGCTCACTAAGGAGACCCAAGGCTTACAGCAGGAGAGAGAGAGAGAGAGAGAGAGAGAGAGAGAGAGAGAGAGAGAGAGAGAGAGAGAGAGAGAGAGAGAGAGAGAGAGAGAGAGAGAGAGAGAGAGAGAAAGAGAAAGAGAAAGAGAAAGAGAGAGAGAGAGAGAGAGATAAACATATTCAAAAACATAATCGGATGGTAAATTGTTATCGAGGAATCGTTGTTGTTCTGTTTCTTTATTATTGGTTTGATTTTTATTAATGTTTCGTACAGTTGTGTATGGATTACTTTAGTGTTGCGTTCCTATGTTAGAATGATAACACTTTGACACTCGCACGAAGCGCTGAGGAAGTGTTTGGGTTCTAGCTGTCAGAATGTGAGAGGTTGGAGTTGAACCATCCAAGGGTCCAAGCTGTTTTTTACATCGAAAAATGAACTACCTTCATATTCTCACCATCACGGTTTAACAGGCAGTGATAATAAGCAAGGAAATCCTTACAATGAATTCCAAGAATTCCAAAAGCATGCGGTTGAAGCATAGCAATGACGAGGGTGAGGTGAGTGTGGGCTGCTGCTCCTTCCTCCGCTGCTGGGTGCGGCTGTTCAAGTCACTCTTCAAGAAGAAGAAGAAGGTGGCGGTGCAGGAACAGGAACAGGAGGAAGGTTTGCCTGAGACAGAGGCACAGAATGAAGGGCCTGTGAAGGTAACTGGATCAGTTAACACTGAGAAGGTGACTGGAGGCATAGACTTGAACTGCCTCGAGTTCTTCGAGGAAGACTTCTTGTCTGCGGCTGAGGTCTGCTCTGCACAGCACCAGCCCGTGCCTGACCTGGCACTCTTGGCCCTGGCACCACACCACCAGGCTCCCAAGGCACTACCAGTGTCGTGGGCCTGTGTGGTGAGGGTCGCCAAGGCCAAGTCCAGCTGGTGCGACTTTCCCGTGCCTGTCCGGCCCGAGGAAGTGTGCGACTCCTTCCTAGAGGAGGAGGAGGAGCAGGCTGAGGCTGAGGCTGAGGCTGAGGCTGAGGCTGAAGCTGAATCTGAGGCTGAAGCTGAGGATGAGGCTGAGGCTGAGGCAGCAGCAGAAGAGCAGGAGGCTGGTGAGGGTGAGGGTGAGGGTGAGTGGACGGTGGTGAGTGGCAGGAAAGGCCACACAGTCAAGACCACCACTGACTGTGACTCTGCCTACGAAAGGAAGCAGAGGAAGGAACAGGAGGTGCGGGAGGCTGTGCAGCAGAACCTGAGGGAGCTGCGACAGGCCCGTGGCTCCTCAGGGTGTGCTGCTGCGCCTCGGCATGAGCACAAGAAGCAGGAGGAGGAGGGTGGGGCAGAGTGCCACACTGAGTGCCAAGGGGCTGGGCAGGTGGCTGGCAAGAAGCATAAGGCCAAGAGTGGTGGGCATAAGAGCCAGAAGAAGCACCACAACAAGCGGGGGAAGGGCGGCAAGGGTAAGGCCAAGTAAGGACATTACCCTCACTCACAATAAGGAAAATAATATTAGAAAATAAAAAATAAATAAAACTGTAAAAAAAAATATGTATAAATGTAGTTAATATATTTAATTTTGTAGTTAAAAAAGTTTAGATAATAAAATAAAAAAAATAGATTAAATAAAATCATAGATAAAAAAAATATTAATGTAATGAATATATATTATTTGGCAATGAGTCGCAAGAAACAAAACATGTGAGGTTATGATATAAATTAATTGTTATTATTGTTGATGGATTTTGTAAATATTTTTGTTCAATAAACTGTGTATAATGATAATGTTTTGTTGAACCTTTGTTAAAATATTCGTGTCCAAGATGCATTGTTCGTATATGTTAATTTTCTGAAGCTAAATATTGAGAAGTTTATTATTTTGAAGGAAACTTATCATGGTATGACTTATTAAGTGTCGATTTTTTTTTATTTATTTATTTATTTTTAACAAGTTGGCATATTCTAAATAGATGAACAATTTTGATCATCAGGAAATAGCCGGGTTTTTATTTTTTTTATTTAATTTATTTTCCATCCAGTAGTGTGTGAGTAAATGTAAGATTAAACTTTAACATAATGCATAAATATATCGTTTTTTGCAAGCAAGTCGTGTACAGTGAAGCTCGTGGGCATGATAAACCATTAAAAATGAACTCTCAAAAGGTGTGAGTAATGCTAGACGTATGTGAGCAAGCGTAGTGTTACCCGCTGGCCGCTGGAGGCGACACCGTCGCGGCGAGAACATAAAGTAACATTGAGTGGACCGTCCTCCTAGTATAGAGTCCTTGGTGGTAGTGATGAGTAACAGAATAGCTATAAATAGGACTGATGAATAAAACAACACACATGGATGGAACTTAGCATTAGGAAATAATTATTCATGTATGTTCACTTATTTACTTATTCACTTACTCTTTTATATATATTCTATGTGTGTGTACTGTGGGCGGGTCAGAAGGCAGGTGAAGGAAATTATAATAAGCTTGAGATCATTATTTTGTCATTCCCTCCAGCACTGTAACGTCATGTATCCACTTGGGATTTAAAAAGACGATCAAGTGTAGGATGTTGAAGAATATCTTGAACTATATCGTTCTCTCTCTCTCTCTCTCTCTCTCTCTCTCTCTCTCTCTCTCTCTCTCTCTCTCTCTCTCTCTCTCTCTCTCTCTCTCTCTCTCTCTCTCTCTCCTCTCTCCTCCTCCTCCTCCTCCTCCTCCTTCTTTGTGTCAAATATCCAATCTGTCACACTTTTGATCCGTATTTTCTCTTACAAACTTTCTATGTTTATTTCACTTTTCCTTGCTCTTTTCCCTTCATCCTTTTCTTACCCGTCCACCTGAGAGCAATATCCCTT
>JAPQNM010001718.1:10000-15000 GCA_029783475.1 Metacarcinus magister | reverse complement strand
GATGGCGTCGTGTGTTGAGGTTCAGTTACAATTCAAATTAATGTGTTGACAAAAACAGGGTATTCTCATTAATCTTATTCTTCCGTTGACTTGGATGAATGAATCAGACGAGGTACGATAAGAACGAAGAAATCAAACTCGTAATATGAAACCATACTTAGGTACATTAAATTTACTTTATTATATATAGTTACAACTAATCTGTAGTTCCTCGTGCCTAGAATATAACATCCACGAGCAAAATTAAACATATTGAAATAATTTTTCAATCAGTCCATGCGTCCATTTTCAATATTTTCTGGTCTGAAGTACTATTCTTATGTGCTAAGAGCGAAAAGAAAGACAGTTGACCGGATTTATTGTAGTGATAGATGTAAACAAAATATGTTTATAAAAGAACCAAGTAAATGTTTGCCAAACCACTAGAAGCATCATCCAATGAGGGTGCGCAGCGGACTGTGTGTCAAAAGAATCCCACTCCTGCGTCACCTGAGTCACGGTGATGACGTCAGAAACCTCATGACGTCAATTGAAACACTTGTTCCAATTCCTCCATTCTTTAAAGGAACTCAAGCTGTTTATTTGCACACCGTTTGTACCCATCACGAACCGTGCCGAGCAACGAACAAACGAACGAACCTCAGGCTTCAACAGAAGGAAAGCTGTCTTGTACTCAAACCTCATCACTACACACACACACACACACACACACACACACGCACGCACGCACGCACGCACGCACGCACGCACGCACGCACGCACGCACGCACGCACACACACACACACACACACACACACACACACACACACACACACACACACACACACACACACACACACACACACACGTACACGTACACGTACACGTACGCACGTACGCAAACACTCATGCATGTACGCACGGCCATGCACGCGCATGCACGCGCATGCACGCACGCACACACACACACACACACACACACACACACACACACACACACACACACACACACACACACACACACACACACACACTGTGTTTTATCGGTAGTAAACAAGGATGCAATGGGCGCCGCGCCAGATGAACGCTCTAGGCCTGTTCTGCTGCTGCTGCTGCTGTCTTTAGAATCCTGGAAATCGTTAATGTATTTTCGAGATCACATTTGTGACGTAAGGATGAAGAAGAGTTATGTAATTTCACCGCAACATGTTTCCGTTGTATTACATGTTATGTTAAAGACATATACTTCATAAAGACGCTGAGTCTCCCTGTCTTAGTGAACAACAAAATAATTCATTGTACTCACCTTCAAAGGTTTAATCAGTGACTTCACTAAGCGTTGTGAGGAAGCAGCTCATATCAGTACATGTGAAGCCCACTTAGCGCCATGCCCCCCCCCCTCCACCCACCCACCGCCCTGTGTTAGGCTGTGGCCTCGCTCGTGTCGGCCTGGTTGAGTTTAGTCCTCATGTCCTTCTCTGCTAATTGTAGTGTTGCTTTCCTCAAGAATGCCGGCCTCGTGGTCCCTTTGTTTCCTATCAATAATATATATTGACATCTTTTTTCTTCAAATTACCGCACATTTTTCATGACTTTATCAGAGTAGATTTTTCCTATTGCTCGTAACTGCTCAGGAAGGTGAATTAGGTGAAGGAGCTGCTTGGTTGGCAGACTGTTCCAAGGCGAGTGTGAGTATTTAGGTGTCTGCGTACCGCCGCACCGCCGCACCGCCGCACCGCCGCACCGCCGCACCGCCGCACCGCCGCACCGCCACACCGCCGCACCGCCGCACCGCCGCACCGCCGCCTCGACAGTGTTAAATGTTCACTTGGTGCTCCCATTCACCCGGACATTTAGAGTTGTTTTCTGTTCCAGTTTGTATATTTGTAAACCTTTTGACCTCGTTGTGAGTTTCCTTATTATTCTTCTTGCCTTACCAGTTCCTCCTTTAGTAGAAGAGATGCATATTAAACAGATTTCAACAAATCCAGAAAGACATTTGCCTGGTTTGTGCGCGACAGAAGGTCTCAGTGCCTGGTGAGGAGGGCATTGAGGGAGGCTGACCCCCGCGACCCACTTCTGATAATCCCAGTCTTGAGAACGTCACACCGATACTTCCTCGGCGGGAGACTCTTTCACTCACTCACAACTTACACACCTAATCGATGTTCTCTTCTTGCGGCACATTTTTCTTTTCGTTCAGTTATATGTATAAGTGTGTGTGTGTGTGTGTGTGTGTGTGTGTGTGTGTGTGTGTGTGTGTGTGTGTGTGTGTGTGTGTGTGTGCGTGTGTGTGTGTTTGTCTGTTCATAGATAGATAAATGGATTAATAGGAAGATAGGATGAATTCAAGAAGCAGAATGGAAGTCTCCCTCACTGTTGGTATTTTTTCCACACTGGTCATTTTTCAACCTACTTTCACGTATCCGGTTAGTCGAGGAGTGTGTAGCTTTTGCCAAGAGATATCAAGTGATAGGAGTGTGGAAGCCTTGCACGGTAAAAAAAAAAAAAAAAATAAATACTTACACGGTACAAAAGAACCAGAACAATTCTTAGGAAGCGTGTGATGAGATTTAGGATGAAGAAGGGTACAAGTTGCCTTACCTTGGCCAGCGGGAAAGTGGGGCGCCACGTAGATGACCACACGACACACACTCACATAAAGTGACTACATTAGCATCGTGATAGAGGACAGTGCATGTTACAGTATAGAAGAATCATGATCATAAACCTCAATAGGAATTTACTAAAGGATGTCTAGAATATCTTTAAACTATTTGAGTCATAAGTATTTTATGTGTAAATGAAACTCAGATTAAAGGCAAGTAATTAAAAATATCATACATTTTATATACAAGAGTGAGTCATTAGCTGCCTTGACAACATCCCTTTGATACTGGTTTCCATGTCATATTCACTGAGACTCAATCTTTGCCTTGTAAGCAGAACCTCAAACAAGACAAAAGAGCAAGAAATCCAGTGACTGTCTAATAGTGTGGGAGATCGAGGGAGACGAGGGAAAGGACGGCAAGGGAATAGGTATTAGTAGGTATGTAAGGCGTTGTTAGTTAGGTTAAGTTTGGATAGGTTAGGTTAGGTTAGGTTAGGTTAGGTTAGGTTAGGTTAGGTTAGGTTAGGTTAGATTAGATTAGATTAGTTATGGTAAGGTTAACATTGAACAGATGGGTTTCTGATCGATAGTGCTTTTGGTTGCACTGTCATATGATAGTAAATATAATTGGTGTCAATGTCCTGGTGTTGGTGTTGGTGTTGGTGTTAGTGATAGACAGAAGGAAGCATTCACTATTAACGAGAGGCTGATCGAAGGGCTGCTGGTAACGATGCCGGTCTGTAGTACCAGTAAGCACTTAATGCAGGGATGGTTGTTAGAGGAAGTGGTGGGATTTGCGATACGAGGACCAATGTTAAGTGAGATGGTGGTAGCTCGAGAGTGGTGGTTCCAGAAACTAACTGTAGAGGGGGTAATAGTGACTGGTTCTGGTATACATGGTGGGACAGTTGGCCTTATCGTGGAGGATGAGGTTGTTAGTTTGAGTGATAGGTGAGTGAGTGAGTGAAATAAGACTAGTGAATAAAAAAATGCTGATTAATGGAACCTGGTGATAGGATAATAGCAAGGACTCTATACTAGGAAGACGGTCCACTCCTATGGTCGCCAGAGGAAGGCAGCGCTGCCAAGCGGCCAGAGGGATAAAGTACTCAGCTCTTGCACTGAAACACGTGGAGAGAGGTGAAAATTATTCATGCACGCAGGTTTTTATTCGTAAATACTTTGCCAAGATGGGAATTCGGTCGTGCTCAGCAATGTACTGCTCAAGTAATTTAAAATGGAATAAGGATTTGTCCTTTTTTTGCTTTCCCAAGGATCCTAAGTGACAACTTTATTTTGTAGACTCAGAAGTTCCTGAACTATAATCTCAATTCTGTGTCATTGATATTATACAGGGATTTGTAGATGGCAGGTCATGTATCAGCCTAATGGTTACATGGCATTATGACCGAGCAACTCGTGGTCATTCCTTGAAAGTAGGTCAAGTTTTCATGTATACGTACTGAGGTGTGTTGTGAGTGGTTGCAGTGTGGAATTACCTTCCACAGTCTGGTTACCTTATCTATCCTGCCAACATTCAAGTCCACTCTACGTTAATATTTTTGCAATAATATGTTTAAGGATTATGATAAACGTCTTATAGTAAATGCAGGTTAAGGTACAAATTCCAGACCATATACATGTTCACATGTTTGGTGTGTGTGTGAATGCTGACTCCCTTATGTTCCATTTCTCCAAAGCCTGATTCCATTCGTTATGATGTATAAATATGTGTGTGTGTGGGGGGGATGGGGGGGGTGTTCTCTCACCTGGTGGGCTTCCCAGTACCTAGGACAAACCCGAGGGCCCAGCGGAAGCTGCACTCTGCTGATGCGCCAGCCCATCCAAGATTGTACAACTAATTGACACGCTTAGCAAGAAACAGCTGGATAGTGCATCAAGATTCTCAGTGCTACCATTAATTCAGGGATGACATGTCAGGGTACTGTCCATTATAAAAGGTTGTCAACAAAGAGCTGATGAGTACTGTAGATTCATTTGTAAGAAATATGTGATATCTTAGTGCAGTTATTGTGTTAACAATTACATGAAGGTGTATTTGGGTTTACTACTTACAAAAAGTTGCGTATGAATGAATGACTTCAGATAGTGTAGGCTATGGTGTTTAAAGGTGATGATGGTGAAGGAACACTGATGATGATGATGATAGTGTGGCAGGCTGGTTATATCAATGCTTTTTATTAGAGACTGATTGATGGTGAAAACATTGATGATAACAAGTGCTGGTTTACTAAAATTAGCACCAGTGCCTGTTATAGAATGGGGCACACCAATTAAGAATGGGTGCTGTGGTATTGCTGGTTACTGGGTGTTTAATGCTAGTTGGTCGAACTGGAGAGAGAAAACTCATGTCCGGTTGAGGTTATTTTTATTGTTTTTTTTTGTTTT
>JAPQNM010001718.1:0-5000 GCA_029783475.1 Metacarcinus magister | reverse complement strand
TGAGACGCTTCACTAAACACGATTCAGTGCGTGCAGCCAAACAACGACTGTCCTTTGTTTCTTATGTCCGATCACATGATTGATTTTGAGACATTTTTGTGACGTCATGAAGACACGTGACCAGTGATGGCGTCGTGTGTTGAGGTTCAGTTACAATTCAAATTAATGTGTTGACAAAAACAGGGTATTCTCATTAATCTTTTTCTTCCGTTGACTTGGATGAATGAATCAGACAAGGTACGATAAGAACGAAGAAATCAAATTCGTAATATGAAACCATACTTAGGTACATCAAATTTACTTTATTATATATAGTTACAACTAATCTGTGGTTCCTCGTGCCTAGAATATAACATCCACGAGCAAAATTAAACATATTGAAATATATTTTTCAATCAGTCCATGCGTCCATTTCCAATATTTTCTGGTCTGAAGTACTATTCTTATGTGCTAAGAGCGAAAAGAAAAACAGTTGACCAGATTTATTGTAGTGATAGATGTAAACAAAATATATTTATAGAAGAACCAAGTAAATGTTTGCCAAACCACTAGACGCATCATCCAATGAGGGTTCGCAGCGGACTGTGTGTCAAAAGAATCCCACTCCTGCGTCACCTGAGTCACGGTGATGACGTCAGAAACATCATGACGTCAATTGAAACACTTGTTCCAATTCCTCCATTCTTTAAAGGAACTCAAGCTGTTTATTGCACACCGTTTGTACCCATCACGAACCGTGCCGAGCAACGAACGAACGAACGAACGAACCTCAGGCTTCAACAGAAGGAAAGCTCAGTCTTGTACTCAAACCTATCACTCACACACCACCACACACACCACACACACACACACACGCACACGCCAAAAACAAAAAAAACACGCACACCACACGCAACACGCACGCCAACGCCGCTCGATCGCCGTAACACATACACGAACGCACACACAACGCACGCATGCACACACACACACACACACACACACACACACACACGACACACACAATACACCACACACAACACACACACCAACACACACACACTCCACACACACACACACCACGACACACACCGCAACAAACGCATGCATACAAGCACGCGACCACGCATACACGCCACTATGACGCACGCATCACGCCATTCACGCACACACACACCACACACACACACACACACACACAACACACACACACACTACACACACACACACACAACTGCGACCACACCACACACGACACACCAAACGCACGCATGCATACAAGCAACGCACGCACACGCATACCGCATACAGGAACTCACCGCGCACGCATGCACGCGCACGCATGTACGCACGCACGCACGCACACACCATGCACGCACGCACGCACGCACGCACGCACACAACGCCCATGCGCGTATCCGCACCCCACAACACCACACCGACACACACACACACACACCACACCACACACACACACCCCACACACAACACACACCACACACACACACACACACAACACATACACACACCACACACACACACTACACAACACAGACGCCACTACACAACCACACACACACACGCACACATAACACACACACACGACCACACACACTCACGCATGCCATACCACACACACACACGCCCACACACACACACACACACACACACCACACAACACACAACTACACACACACACACACACACACCACCACACCACACACACACAACACACACACTAGTGTTTTATTGGTAGTAAACAAGATGCAATGGCGCAGCGCAGATGTAACGCTCTAGGCCTGTTCTGCTGCTGCTGCTCAGCGTCTTTAGAATCCTGGAAATCTTTAATATGATTTTCGGAGATCACATTTGTGACGCAATAGATGAAGAATGTTTATGTAATTTCACCGCAACATGTTTCCGTTGTATTACATGTTATGTTAAAGACATATACTTCATAAAGACGCTGAGTCTCCCTGTCTTAGTGAACAACAAAATAATTCATTGTACTCACCTTCAAAGGTTTAATCAGTGACTTCACTAAGCGTTGTGAGGAAGCAGCTCATATCAGTACATGTGAAGCCCACTTAGCGCCATGCCCTCCTCCACCCACCCACCGCCCTGTGTTAGGCTGTGGCCTCGCTCGTGTCGGCCTGGTTGAGTTTAGTCCTCATGTCCTTCTCTGCTAATTGTAGTGTTGCTTTCCTCAAGAATGCCGGCCTCGTGGTCCCTTTGTTTCATCTCAATAATATATATTGACATTTTTTTTCTTCAAATTACCGAACATTTTTCATGACTTTATCAGAGTAGATTTTTCCTGCTGCTCGTAACTGCTCAAGAAGGTGAATTAGGTGAAGGAGCTGCTTGGTTGGCAGACTGTTCCAAGGCGAGTGTGAGTATTTAGGTGTCTGCGTACCACCGCACAGCCGCACCACCGCACCGCCGCACCGCCGCCTCGACAGTGTTAAATGTTCACTTGGTGCTCCCATTCACCCGGACATTTAGAGTTGTTTTCTGTTCCAGTTTGTATATTTGTAAACCTTTTGACCTCGTTGTGAGTTTCCTTATTATTCTTCCCGCCTTACCAGTTCCTCCATTAGTAGAAGAGATACATATTAAACAGATTTCAACAAATCCAGAAAGACATTTGCCTGGTTTGTGCGCGACAGAAGGTCTCAGTGCCTGGTGAGGAGGGCATTGAGGGAGGCTGACCCCCGCGACCCACTTCTGATAATCCCAGTCTTGAGAACGTCACACCGATACTTCCTCGGCGGGAGACTCTTTCACTCACTCACAACTTACACACCTAATCGATGTTCTCATCTTGCGGCACATTTTTCTTTTCGTTCAGTTATATGTATAAGTGTGTGTGTGTATGTGTGTGTGTGTGTGTGTGTGTGTGTGTGTGCGTGTGTGCGTGTGCGTGTGCGTGTATGTGTGTGTGTGTGTGTGTTCATAGATAAATAGATACATTAATAGTAAGAGAGGATGAATTCAAGAAGCAGAATGGAAGTCTCCCTCACTGTTGGTATTTTTTCCACACTGGTCATTTTTCAACCTACTTTCACGTATCCGGTTAATCGAGGAGTGTGTAGCTTTTGCCAAGAGATATCAAGTGATAGGAGTGTGGAAGCCTTGCACGGTAATACTTACACGGTACAAAAGAACCAGAACAATTCTTAGGAAGCGTGTGATGAGATGTAGGATGAAGAAGGGTACAAGTTGCCTTACCTTGGCCAGCGGGAAAGTGGGGCGCCACGTAGATGACCACACGGCACACACTCACATAAAGTGACTACATTAGCATCGTGATAGAGGACAGTGCATGTTACAGTATAGAAGAATCATGATCATAAACCTCAATAGGAATTTACTACAGGATGTCCAGAATATCTTTAAACTATATGAGTCGTACGTATTTTATGTGCTAATGAAACTCAGACAAGTAATTAAAACTATCACACATTTTATATACAAGAGTGAGTCATTAGCTGCCTTGACAACATCCCTTTGATACTGGTTTCCATGTCATATTCACTGAGACTCAATCTTTGCCTTGTAAGCAGAACCTCAAACAAGACAAAAGAGCAAGAAATCCAGTGACTGTCTAATAGTGTGGGAGATCGAGGGAGACGAGGGCAAGGACGGCAAGGGAATAGGTATTAGTAGGTATGTAAGGCGTTGTTAGTTAGGTTAAGTTTGGATAGGTTAGGTTAGGTTAAATTAAGTTAGGTTAGGTTAGGTTAGGTTAGGTTAGGTTAGGTTAGGTTAGGTTAAGTTAGATTAGGTTAGGTTAGGTTAGATTAGATTAGATTAGATTAGGTATGCTAAGGTTAACATTGAACAGGTGAGTTTCTGATCGATAAGGCTTTTCTCTGCACTGTCATATGATAGTAAATATAATTGGTGTAAATGTCCTGGTGTTGGTGTTGGTGTTGGTGTTAGTGATAGACAGAAGGAAGCATTCACTATTAACGAGAGGCTGATCGAAGGGCTGCTGGTAACGATGCCGGTCTGTAGTACCAGTAAGCACTTAATGCAGGGATGGTTGTTAGAGGAAGTGGTGGGATTTGCGATACGAGGACCAATGTTAAGTGAGATGGTGGTAGCTCGAGAGTGGTGGTTCCAGAAACTAACTGTAGAGGGGGTAATAGTGACTGGTTCTGGTATACATGGTGGGACAGTTGGCCTTATCGAGGAGGATGAGGTTGTTAGTTTGAGTGATTGGTGAGTGAGTGAGTGAAATAAGACTAGTGAATAAAAAAAACGCTGATTAATGGAACCTGGTGATAGGATAATAGCAAGGACTCTATACTAGGAGGACGGTCCACTCCTATAGGCAGGCTGGTCGCCGCGGGAAGGAGGCGCTGCCAAGCGGACAGAGGGAAAGTACTCAGCTCTTGCACTGAAACACGTGGAGAGATGTGAAAAATATTCATGCACGCAGGTTTTTATTCGTAAATACTTTGCCAAGATGGGAATTCGGTCGTGTTCAACAATGTACTGCTCAAGTAATTCAAAGTGGAATAAGGATTTGTCCTTTTTTCGCTTTCCCAATGATCCTAAGAGGTGAGACAACCTTTTTTTGTACACTCAGAAGTTCCTGAACTATAATCTGAGGTCTGTGTCATTGATATTATACTGGGATTTTTAGATGGCAGGTTACATGTCATTACTTGTGGTCATTCCTTGAAAGTAGGTCAAGTTTTCATGTATACGTACTGAGGTGTGTTGTGAGTGGTTGCAGTGTGGCATTACCTTCCACAGTCTGGTTACCTCATCTACCCTGCCAACATTCAAGTCCACTCTGCACTAATATCTTTGCAGTAATATGTTTAAGTATTATGATAAACGTCTTATAGTAAATGCAGGTTAAGGTACAAATTCCAGACTATATACATGTTCACATGTTTGGTGTGTCTGTGAATGCTGACTCACTTATGTTCCATTTCTCCAAAGCCTGATTCCATTCGTTATGATGTATAAATATGTGTGTGTTTGGGGGGGATGGGGGGGGTGTT
>JAPQNM010001715.1:0-29234 GCA_029783475.1 Metacarcinus magister | reverse complement strand
TTTTCCTCTTTTTTTTCCCCCCTTATTCCCCTCACAGGAGCTGCCGATATAAAGGCCCGACTTGGAGGAAATTTCAAGTCACCTGTGACAAGTTGGAAGTAGGGCAGAATAGAGTAGCAAGAATGGCACTGAATGCACCAAGGTATGCAGCTGTAGAAGCTTTGAGAGGTGACATGGGATGGAGTACGTTCAGGGAGAGACAGATAAAGGCAACTTTGAGATATAAAGTTAGGCTGGAACGAATGGAGAATACAAGAATTGCACGGAAGGTGTATTTGTGGAATGTAAGGAGGAGTAAATGGGAGAAGAAATGTCTGAACATGGTAGACAGGAGTGGCATGCTCGTTAGGTGGGTGCATAAATTTTGTGAAGGGAGAGAATGGTTGTATGAATGGAAGGTGATGAACAGAAGTAGAGAAGGGTTAGAGTGGGATGTGAAAAGGTGGAAAAGCGAGATAGACAAAACAGTGAAAGGTGTGGGACTAAGTAAGTGGAAGACTGAGATGGAACGAAAGAACGAACGAAAGAGGCCCCAATGTATGTAAGGTGGTATGATGGAAGCCTGGGTGGTGATCTTCTCTTCCGAGCTAGGGCACAGTGTATGGATGTGAATGCAAGGAACTACAGATGGTCAGAGTCCCGCAGCAAAGTGTGCCAGATGTGTGATATGGGAGAGGATGAGACGGTAGAGCATGTAGTACTAGAATGCGAGAAGTATGACCGTGACAGAATGGAAATGATGCGTGTGATTCTGGCAGAAATGGGACGTGAAATGAATGAGGTGACTGAAAGAACTGGAAGGGAATGGATGGCGTTGTTGCTAGGACTGTGTGAGGAGACGAGTGAACGGATGATTGATGCGGTGAAAGAGTTCCTGGAGAAAATGTGGTATGCGAGATTGAGAGATTAGGGCATGTAATTAGAGTATGCATCTTTGATTTATTTAGTTTCTTTTTTTTCTGTGTATTTTCCTCTTTTTTTTCCCCCCCTTATTCCCCTCACAGGAGCTGCCGATATAAAGGCCCGACTTGGAGGAAATTTCAAGTCACCTGTGACATCAAGATCAAGATCAAGATCAAGAGAGATTAGGGCATGTAATTAGAGTATGCATCTTTGATTTATTTAGTTTCTTTTTTTCTGTGTACTTTCCTTTTTTTTTCCCTTATTCCCCTCACAGGAGCTGCCGATATAAAGGCCTGACTTGGAGGAAATTTCAAGTCACCTGTGACATCAAGATCAAGATCAAGCCACGCCAGCATTTGCCTCACCTGCGCCTTAATAAAGAAGACAGGACAGCTTTCCTGCCTGTGATACCCTCACAGGACTCCACCAAGGCACATACCACCCCAAGGATCGTCCTGGCCCAAAACAACAACAAGGGTAAGTACCTGACACAACTTAACAGGATCTGATCCACCTACTCATCTCTGGGTCTTACTACACTGGAAGCAAGAAGAGTCAGGGGGGACTTGCTGGAGACCTACAAGATTCTACATGGTTATGAAAATGTTGACTATACCCAATTCTTCCAGCTTGCATCCAACCATGGGAACATTGCTACGCGAGAACACAGTTTTAAGCTTAAGAAGACTCGATTCAGGACCCATAAGAGAGGTAACTTCTTTGATGCAAGGATTGTTAACTGGTGGAACAGTTTACCTGAAACTGTTGTGTGTAGTCCTTGCATCAACTCGTTTAAAAATGGTTATGACAACTATGAGAGAGATGCACTGAGAAGAGGCACCCTTATGAGTTATGCTCCCTAGCCTCTTTACTATCACTAAGGTAAACAATCCTCTACAACATGCACTTTTGGGGCACTAGAGGCTGTGGCACCACACCCTGCACGGCCCCATCAAATTCCCAAGAAGAAGAATACCTGACACACACACACACACACACACACACACACACACACACACACACACACACACACACATACACACACATACACACACACACATACACACACACACATACACACACACACACATACACACACACACATACACACACACACACACACACACACACACACACACACACACACACATACACATACACACACACACACACACACACACATACACATACACACACACACACACACACACACACACACACACACACACACACACACACTTGTACTGAATGTGTAGAAGGCATCAGGGATAGATATTCAACCGGGACATTTGGACATGTTGGAGATGGTGGAAGGAAATTTAAAATGGGGGTTGGGGTGTTGTGGTGGGGTTAACCACCACCTAAAGTTTATGACCAACCCCCCAAAATTACCCAACCTTCCTTCAGTAAGAACACCTATGCTTTGTGGAATTTGTTGAAATGTTCTGAGTGTTATATTACTTCATGTTGAACCTTATCAGGGATAAGGTAAATATTCGTTTCCTTAACCACTCGATTATCTCCTTACCTTTATAATGCACTGCAAATTCAACCTCAGAAACTTGTTCAGATCACCTTAAATAGTTATGGCGCTGAATTACAGAAAAAAATTGGATTTTTTTTTTTACGTTGCATTAGGATATGTGGTAAAAATGCAGAATAAGACCTTCTGCCCTTTCCTTTTTCTCTTTCCCTACATACTACACATAGTGTACTCAACACATCTATGAAGGTTTCAGGGGGCGCTCACCATTATTTACCTCGCAAAATGTCTTTGAAGTTATGTTAGGTTATGTTAAGGTATGGTTAGGTTAGGTTCGGTTCAGCTAGGTTTGGTTATATACAGGGCCGTTTCAAGGCATTTGAGGGCCCCAAGCAAAATGGACACAAACCGACCACCCCCCAAAAAAAATACTTATGCCTCACTAACTTCGTCCCGCCCGCCCAAAGCCTACAGGAACCACAGCATAGACATAATGTTTACGTTCACCCGCGCTTTTTATCAATAAAATATTGTTTACATGTTTACATATACATTTTCACATTCAAGTTGCGTAATAATTTTAAAATCCAACATAAATAAGAGTACACACACACACACACATAAGATTAACCTTTAAGGCCATCATGTGCAAAAATACCTAACACTGCTTTTTGCGAGCCTTGGCTTCAGCAAAGGCAACCCCAATGCCCTCCATGTCCAAGGACCGGCGAACATCACGCTCAATTGACATAAGTGCCAGTCCTGTGAGCCTCTCTTGGCCCATCGTGGACCTCCTGTGTACGTTTTTATCAGCTTCAAAACTGAAAAGCTCCTCTCACCTCAAGCCACTGACACAGGGAGAGTCAGAAGTATACGCAAGGCAATGGTTAAATTACTGTACAAATCCAGCAGCTTCTCATTGTATATGTAATTAAGCATGTCAAATGGGCAGGTGGCTACATGGTCTGGAAAAATGTAGAGATTAATTGATCTCAAGTGCCAAGTCATCTGCATCAATGTCATGGAGGGTTTGTTCCAATTTCTTGCATCACTCATGAAGCTTTCCATTCTTTATGGTCTGCTTCATGTTATCCTTTGAGAAGAGAAAGTCATAAAGGTCATAAACACCTTTCAATCTTGAAAACCTGTCACCCAGGCTTCTGAGGGCTGTGTCAACCAAGGGCAGAAAGAAGTCTCTTCTGAAAGTATCATCTGGAGTGGACTGAAATTCAATTTCAATTCATGAGCATTCAATTCATAACCAGTTGTTGTCTGGAGGCCCCAAGCCAGCTCGGGGCCCTAGGCAATTGCTTGGTTTGCTTGCTTTGTTGCGACTGGCCTGGTTATATAAGATTTAAAAATTTTATTACCCAAATTCAGAAAAAATCTAAGGTTAAGAACCCTAACTTTTAGGTAATAAAATGTAAAAATCTTATATAACCGAACCTAACTGAACCGAACCTAACCTAACTCCACCTAACCATAACATAACCTTAACCTAACCTAACAACCTTAACTTAACCATAACTTAACCTAACCTAACCAACCTAACATAACATAATCAAACATAACTTCAAAGACTTTTTTCAAGGTAAATAATGGTGAGCACTGCCTGAAATCTTCACAGATGTGTTGAGTACACTATTTATAGTATGTACGACTTCATATTTATAATAAAGAATGTGTAATGCACTGATAATCATAAACGCACCAACACATACTAATTCGTAGGATAGAAGCTAGGGAAGAAAATTGCGTGTGGCTATGGAAGAATATAGCGTCTGCACCTGGCACAACCTGCTATTTGTGTTCATAGAAAGCATTGGTAAAATTGCAGTTTAAGCCAATACACCTATTGTTGTTTTTCTTTTCCCTTATAACCAACAAGCTTGGGGACCACTTGGGAAAGCGGGGTTTTAGGGTGAGGGAAACAAAGACAATGGTACCCCGTTATATCGCGGCTCAGTTTTCACGGTCCCAGTATTTCGCGCATTTTTCTGTAAGACCTATTAATTTTGATACCGCGTATATTTTTGTCATTTCGTGGCATTCCGCAACATTGTTTATGAATTTAAATCTCGCGTGTCACGATAGAAAAGCCATATGTACTGATTCAGCCAATCAGAGCGTCGGTATGGTTTTTTCGGCTGCTGATTGGCTCCTCTAAAAGCATCTCGTTGCTCGCCTTGCTCTGTCTCAGTTCCGCATGTCTCCCATTGCTCCTGCTCTCTCTCAATATCTTTTATGTGTTTAAATATGTTTCTATTGTTTTAAAAGTGTGTTTAACCCATCGCATGCGAGAAGTCCATATTGGTCCACAGGCTGACGGCTATTTTTTTACAAAGTTGTAGGTGAAGGAGACACTTGACAACTTGACCTGACCTCGTGATGGGTGTGAAGTGGAAGAAAGGTCAGGATGTCGAGGGGTGCAGGGCAATTATCGGATATGTAGTGGAGATGTCAAATATGTTTGTGGGTGTGTGTGTGTGTGTGTGTGTGTGTGTGTGTGTGTGTGTGTGTGTGTGTGTGTGTGTGTGTGTGTTTGTTTGTTTGTTTGTTTGTGTGTGTGTGTGTGTGTGTGTGTGTGTGTGTGTGTGTGTGTGTGTGTGTGTGTGTGTGTGTGTGTGTGTGTGTGTGTGTATTTACCTAGTTGTATTTACCTAGTTGTAGTTTACAGGAAATGAGCTCACACTCGTGGGGTCCCGTCTCCATATCTTTCTTTATCAATTTTAGCTTTAAATTCATGCACACACCTCGCTTCCACCGTCTCACTATCCAGTCCATTCCAAGTATCAATGCATCTGTATGGAAAACTATATTTTTTGACGTCTTGCAAGCACCTTGTCTTCTTCAGTCTCTTACCATGTCCCCTTGTATTTCTTGTGTCCCACACAAACAAATCATCCCTGTCAAGTCTATCCATTCCATTCATTGTTCTATACACCGCTATCAAGTCTCCCCTTTCTCTCCTTTTTTCTAATGAGATCAGTCCCAACTTATCCAATCTTTCCTCATAAGTTAGATTTATTAGACTTGGAGCCAGTCTTGTTGCTGCTCTTTGAATTCTCTCAATTCTTGTTATATCTTTCTTTTTGTGTGGGGACCACGCCAACGTGGCATATTCAAGTTGCGGACGAATCATAGACACGATCAGTTTCTTCAACATTTCCTCGTCCATATATGTAAAAGCTGTGTGTGTGTGTGTGTGTGTGTGTGTATGTATGTATGTATGTGTATGTGTATGTATGTAATAATAATAATAATAATAAACGGTTTATTGAAAAGGCAGTCTTGCGACTGAAAATATACATTGGGGAGAGGGTGACATGAGAATAAAAAAATTGCCAAACACGTGCACGCACGTACACACATACACACGTACACACACACATACACATACACATACACACACACACACACATACACACACACACATACACACACACAAGTACACACACGCACACACTCACACACATACACACACACACACACACGCACACGCACATGCACACGCACACGCACACACACTCACACTCACACTCACACACTCACCATGATATGCCCCAAGATGGAATATGCAGTGGTGGTGTGGTCACCACACATGAAGAAAAACATAAGGAAGTTAGAAAGAATTCAGAGAATAGCTACAAAGATGGTGCCGGAATTGAAAAATTTAACCTACGAAGAGAGATTGAGAGAAATGAGTTTGCCAACATTGGAGGAGAGAAGAGAAAGAGGAGATCTGATTACGATGTACAAAATGGTAAATCACATAGAGAAGATTGACAGACAGAATTTGGTGACGGTAACTGGAGGTGTGGACAGGAGAACGAGAGGGCATTCAAAGAAGATTGTGAAGAGTCAGTGTTTGAGGGATGTTAAGAAGTACAGTTTTCCTCATAGAACGGTGGATATTTGGAATGGTTTGAGTGAAGAAGTTGTCACAGCACCCAGTGTGCATACATTGAAGGAAAAATTGGATAAATATAGATATGGAGACAGGACATAATGAGCCCTGCTCGAATCCTGTAAAATACAACTAGGTAAATACAAACAAGTAAAAATTAACTCTAGGATAGACATGGGTTCAGGAATTAATCCCACGCACTATGATGGGAATCGCACTCAACCGATATTGTTCAGTGCGGGCTTTCACAAGAACCAGTAAGTTTTGGTATCGGGTGGTTCTTTGATGTGGTGCTTCAGGTGGAAGGAGGTGCCGATGACGAGGAATTTGTAGTAGCCCAGCGCCGAATTTTCTAAGTGCATGTTCGTAAGTAGTGGTGAGTCTGGGCAAGTTGAGTGTGACCACTGCATTGTCATAGTCGATGTAAGCAGGGCCAAGGATGACTTTGCAAGCCCTCCTCTGTACTCTCTCAAGCTGTTTTGACTGAGTGATGTTAAGTGATGAGGACCATGTTGGGCTGGCATAGACGAGCTTAGGGAGGATGAACGAGGTGTACACTGCTTTCAACTCGTCTGACGGTGTCCCCAGTGATCTGAGATGGTTGTCCAGAGTGACTCCAAGCAGTTTGAATGTAGGGACTATTTGAAGCGGGTGGGGGCTAATTGTGAGCTGGTGGGGTGCCACTTCCTCTACAGACGTGCTGACGTGCATCACCACGGTCTTAGATTGGTTGATGGACACGTTGTTGAGTTGTGCCCACACCTGCAGTTTGTCTAGGGTGGCTTGCAGTGTTGAATAATCTGGCGTCCTGTTGTTTACGGGGATTCCGACAGTGCAGTCATCCACATATTTCCACCGATGCTGGGTGTCGGTGAGTGCATCATTAATTAACACCAGGAAGCACAGTGGACCCATCTTGGTCCCCTGAGGCATCCCCCAGGTCAGGTGTTTGAGGGAGGACACAGCGCCTTGATAACGGACGGCTTGTCGACGATCTGTGAGGAAGTCTGCTAGCCACGCCGTCAGGTTAGGGTTGAGTCCTGTATCTATCACTTTATTGAGCAGAACAGTGTGATCTACAAGGTCAAACGCATTTTTGAAGTCTATAAAGGCAAGGGCAAGGGAGGTGTTGCGTTTGTCCAGGTGACTGAGGATAAAATCAAGAAGACTGACTAGGCAATGGGAAGTAGAGGTAGATTCAATGTTGCCGCACTGCTGAGTATCTGTGTTTTTAACAATTTTGGGATAGGCCCAATTAAACACAAAGTCTTCACAAATCAGGCTAGGAATGGGAGTGATAGCGACTGGTCTGAGGTCATTATAAGTTATTTTAATGACTATCACTCTATATTACTGTTATTATTCATTTCTTCCTCAATAAGTTTGGAAATTTTAGTAAGGAGCCTAACCCGTTTGTGTGATGTCTCCATGGTTGTTTAATTTGTACATGGATGGTGTTGTAAGGGAGGTGAATACAAGAATGTTAGGTAAAGGTTTATGTATGGTAAATATTCAGGGTAGAGAATGGAATGTGAATCGGTTATTATTTGCGGATTATACTGCACTGGTGACTGATTCAGACAACTGGTAGGGGAATTTGGAAGAGTACGTGAACGAAGGAAACTGTGAGTAAATTTGAGTAGGAGTAAAGTGATGAAATGTTCAAGGCTCGTGGATGGGAGGAGAATGAATATGGCTTTGAATGGTGAGATGCTTGAGGAGGTTAAGTGCTTTAAATATTTAGGAGCCTCTGAGGCCATCTTGACAACATGTGTCCGCTTTTGTTTTGATGAATTATATACTACTCCGGCTCGGTTCAGCACCGAATGATGCTGCTCACCGAAATATCGGCGAGCACCAAGCCAGCACCGTGTGACCACCCCACCATCGCCGCCGCCTGCAAAATCACCGGCGCAGGATGAAATCGGCTTGATAATTGCCGAAAAAAACGCTTGTGTGACCGCGCCTTTACACTGGTAAACTCTGGAACTTTCTTCCTTTGTCTGTTTTTCCACCTGCCTATGACTTAAACTCTTTCAAAAGAGGAGTGTCAAGACACCTCTAATGTTAACTGGATCTCCACCCCTTGCTTTTTTTCTCCTACTGTCTTCTTTGCAGGGTCTGGCAACAAGCAGGATTTTTTTTTTATCATATTTTTGTGTACCCTTGGCCAGTGCCCTTTTAATGTAAAAAAACAACAACTTATAAGCCTAGAAAAAAATAGATCTTATTTATTTAACTCATGTGGAATTCTAATCCCAAATAAGTGAAAATAAAACTTAATTATAAAAACAAAGGGAAGTTCACCCAGCTTGTTAGGTGTGTGGGCTTTACGGTCCTATAACTTAATAATGGCCACTCAAAAGATATACACTTACCTAATGCACACGGATTCGGGCTGACTCACACTCCTGAAGGCCTAAAAAGTGGTGACTGTGGTGTAATGGTGGATAAACCCAGGGTAGGACGCACCACCCAGGTTATTATGGGAATTTTAGTCTCGTTCAATTGGTGATGCTTCTCCTGGTTTGAAACGGAGTAAATCTCCACAAACTGGGGCCTGACAAATACTGAAGTAGTGCTTCAGGTGACGCAGCCTCCCCTGATGAGGTTCCTCCAAGTTGATTCCGACTTAGTGGTGGCCTTACACTTAGGCCGAGATGATCTGGTGGTGGTCTGACAACACACATCCATAACATCATCTCTCAACTCTTCGGATACCTCTAGGGGGATTAACTTATTCACTGTACGCATACTTTTTTGCCCTAGAACTAGTCTCCACTGACCTCACGACCCAATGTTCATCAGAAATCAGTGAAGTAATTTTCCCCACCTCAGGGACCAATGGGAACGGTGTATATCACTCTTTATTAGGACTATATCACCCACCTTTAAAGGACAATGAATTTCAGGTCTAATAGGTTAGTTAATGTGTAGAAGCCCTGTGTTGTATGTTGAGCAGTGTTATCTACTGTAGGATGTTGCATCTCTTCCCTGATGTCTAATGAAGGGATAGGATCAAGCCTTCTACCATGGAGTAAATGAGGAGTTACAGATTCTATATTTACTGACGAATTATCTAAATAAGTCAAGGGACGGTTGTTAACTCTATTTTATAATTCTACAACAGCTGTTTTAAGTTCTTCTAGAGCTAATTTTGTCCTATGAAGGATTTTCTTCAGGCAATTTTTTACAATGCCTATCATGTGTTGGGTGAAGCCATTTTGCTTAGGAGCTCGAGGGGTAATAAATGTCCAAAAGCACTTTCTTTGGGCTAGGGTTCGTTGTACTGATGGATGATTAATAATTTCTAGTAATAATGGAAAGGCACCAGTGAAGTTAGTAGCATTATCAGATATTAGACGTCGAGGACATGATTGTCAGGCGGTAAACCGTCGAAACGCCTCAATAAAAGTCTCAGCCCTCAAATTTTCTACTACCTCCAAATGTACGGCTGTTGTGGAGGCACGAGTGAACAGACAGACCTACACCTTCTTGTGTGGAGTAAGGTCTCCAGTAATTATTATGGCTCCAGTGTAGTCCACTCCTGTCACTTGAAATGGTGTTATTAGTTTAACCCTGTCTGATGGAAGCTCTGGAGGTCCTGGATATGTGACAGGCCTACCTTCATATCTTGTACATATTAGACAAGATCTGAGATAATGCTTTACAGCCTGCCTCCCTTCACTAATCCAATACTGCCTCCTGATATAGGCTAATGTATCAGCCACACCTCCAGGCAGGGAATTTCTATGGGCTTCCTCCACCAACAATTTAGTAAAGTTTAGGTGTTTGGGAAGCAATATGGGATGACAAGTATACTCAGCTAGATCACCATTATCAATACATCCTCGGTACATAATTATATTGTCTTGGTCTAAGTCAGTGGTTCTCAAACTTTTCAAACTTACGGAACCCTTTCACACTTCCTGGCATTCGGAGGTACCCCCATACTACCCCCTCACCCAATATAGATGGAAATCTCTCCTCCTCCCATGTAGGTGAAACCTTCCCCCAACACACACACACACACACACACAAACACACACACACACGACTAAATATGAAAATTCAAAGCTCAGTACTCAGAAACATAATTCTTACCTTTCTTAATGTGATGGGTGAGCTTGTTTCTGGCAACAGAGACCCTCAAAGTCTGGAACTATGTTTGTTAACTGCAGACGCATATCAGGTGCTGCATCTAACTTTGTTTTTTGTTGCAATGTAATGGGAGAAAGCTACTTCACTCATATATGTTGTTGCAAAGGGCATGAGATGTTTCAATGCTCGTTTTGCTAATTCCGGGTACTCATGCAATAGGTTTATCCAGAAAGGAAGGAGAGAGTCCTTGTTGTATTTAGTTTTCAAAGTAAGGTCAGCTGAAATGTCAATCAGCTGTTCTTTTTCAGTCACTGGCAGGTTCTGCTTCATCACATTATCTGCATCCATGAATGGGTTACGTAGCCATGTCAGAGGGTCTGACTGCTTTGGAAAGTACTCTCGTAAGTTATCCTTTAATTGTTGTAAGTGGAGAATCATGCACTCTCTTGTACTGTCAGCCAGTTCTAAGGAGTTTTCGTTCAGGAATGCGTGGCAATTTGGCAGACACTCGGTCTGTCTTTTCTTTACACAGCCAATCCAGAACTCAATCTTAAGAAGAAAGGATTCAATTCTGTCTTGAACATTCAAAATGTTGATAGCAGAACCTTGTAATGATAAGTTAAGGTCATTTAACTTCAAAAATATGTCTGCAAGATAGGCCACCTTACATACCCAGACTTCATCAATGAACTGGCTTGACAGAGATGATTTGTGCTCCCTCAGAAATACTTCAATCTCATCTCTCAAAGAATTTTACCGCGAGATAACCAGCGCACCTCTGTATGTAACAACAAGGTTTTGTGAATGGACCCCATCTCCTGATACAATGAGGCAAACACTCGAGAATGAAGAGGTCTAGCCTTAATGAAATTAACTACCTTGATTACTTCATTAAGTATCTCTGTTAGATCTCTTGGCATCTTTTTCACAGCGAGAGCTTCTCTATGAAGGCAACAGTGCTTATGCTCCACAGCAGGTGCAACGTTTCTGATGAGACCAATTACACCCTTTACTTGGCCTGTCATTGCCTTTGCACCGTCAGTACAAACAGCTATGCAAAGGTCCCACCTAAGATAATTTTTGGTGAAGAAAGTGTCCAGGATCTTAAATATGTCTTCACCTCTTGTAGTTGTCTCAAGAGTTTGGCACAATAGAAGATCTTCGTGAACAGACTCATCTGACACATATCGTACAAACACAAGAAGGACAGCTAAACCTGCAACATCAGTCGATTCATCCAGTTGAATGGTGAAGCCCACTGGACTTTCTTTTATGTGATTTATTAACGCCATTTCACAATTATCTGCCATATCTTTGATTCGGCGTGATATGGTGTCATTTGACAGAGGTACAGTGTCAACAATCTTGCTGTATTTCTCTTCTAACATACAGGAAAGCACATCTTTCATGCACGGTTTTAGTAAAGATTCTGCAATTGTATGAGCTTCACCAGCCCTAGCAATGTGATAACTAACACGGTATGAGGCTTCAAGTGCCTTTCTATTGTCTTGGTAAGCAAATTTCTTGATGGAAACAATACATTTCTTTAATTGATCTTGTTTTCTTACGAAATAATCACTGTGTTTGTTAACTAACTGTGGGTGTTTTGTTTCAAGGTGCTGCCTCAATTTTGCAGGATTCAAGCTACTGTTAGCCAAAACTTGATTACATTCAACACATTGTCCATCAGGAGCATTTTTGTCTCCAACTGACACGAAGCCAAATTTAATGTAACTGTCATCAAACTTGCGCTTCTTTGAATTTCCAGTACCTGATTTACTACCTCTTGATTCTTGTGTTACAGAAGTAGAGGTATGTAGTTCATGCATGGATTGTGTTTCATCACTAGCTTCACCTGTCTGTTCAGCATGCTCTCTACTCACAGTAGAATCAGTAGATGTGTTATCAAGTTTATCACCTTGCAACTTTGGCCGTAAAGTGTGGTATTTCAACCAATTTTCCATCTCAAAGATTTGATAATGCAATGAACAGCACGAAAGCAGTGCAATACGAGTCTCATGAGGCCCGTGGCTGTACTGGCGGCTATTACGAGCCAGCGGTAGGACTGGGACGCGTACAGACGCTGAACGGACCTGATTCATGATTCTCCACTTACAACAATTAAAGGATAACTTACGAGAGTAAGTTATGGCCGTCTTAGGCACGCTCCATCGGTCGTACGATATCGACTAGCCCCCCTTCTGGATACAGCGGAGAGTGATGTCATACGCCGATTGGAAGTGTAAGTGGTTGTGGTCGCAGCTACGCCACCTGATCGTGGATCCCAGCCCTGTACACTTCACGTACTGTCAGTCAGTCAGTCAGTCAGTCAGTCAGTCAGTCAGTCAGTCAGTCTCTCTCTCTCTCTCTCTCTCTCTCTCTCTCTCTCTCTCTCTCTCTCTCTCTCTCTCTCTCTCTCTCTCTCTCTCTCTCTCTCTCCTAAAATGCAAGTGATTTCATCCCTTTCATATTTAATTTTATCCATTCCTGTTCATATGAAATTATAAATAAATAAAAGTAAGCTTTTGTCAAACGTGTTTAAGTTTTTGCCACGGAACCCTTGAAAGGCCTTCACGGAACCCTGGGGTTCCGCGGAACACAGTTTGAAAACCACTGGTCTAAGTAAAGGCCTAAAGACTTAATGATTTTATTTTAACTAGGTTTAACTCAGGTTAAATGCTGGTATTCTTCCTGGAATACTTATCTCTTTATAGTTCTGATCCAATATTTTAAGGGGTCAGACATATCCCTTTTCATAAATTTAAAAACTAGACTAGTAGTTGTTATAAGTTCACCTAATAAGGAGAATCTATTAATATCTATTACAGGATCAGGAATTAGTATAGGATCCATTATTATGTGTTATGACAATTGTGGTTTAGTGTAAACTTTTTGAGTGTACCAATTATTATTCACTAACCAGGAGGGAACCTTTAACCATTATCCTGTGGATAAATGAGGATATTTGTTCCTCTAGATAATATATCAGCATGATTCTCCTTGGTGGGTATGTGGTTGTAAATGAAGGTTGAACCTAACTCTAGAATCTTTCCTACACGGTTTTTGACGTAAGGGGTTTTACATTTATTCTTCCCTGTCCAATGCAGGCAGAGTTCACTGTCAGTCCATACATATACATCATCTATATTTAATAAGTTCTTTATATGTTGAGCTAATTTTGTAGCTAGCTCTAAGGCAGTTACTTGCATTTGTGGCAATGTTGTCGGTGTGAGGGTTTGAGGGTTGCCAGTCTGGCTTGGGACATAATTACATTGCATGCCGAGCATCATCTATAATAAGCTGGTGCTCCATAAGCAATCTTTGATGTATCACTAAATACATTTCCTACTGAAATGAATTGTATTTATGTTAATAAGATTCTCCTTTCAACATTCCCAGTCTGTTATATATTCCCTATTAAGTGGGGTATAACAATCAAGTTTTTCTCCCCAGGCCTTTTGTAGAAGACATCTGCCTCTTATTGTTATAGGGCTAACTAAGCCCAAAGGATCCAATAATAATGAGACCTGGCTCAAAAGGGATCTTTTAGTTAGTATTACACCCGGGAAAGTTGGGGTTTTAATTCTGAATTCATCAGTATTAGTATTCCACAGCATCCCCAATACTGGTGGAGACTCAGCTGGATTGTAACCAGGACTGGTCTCAATAATAATAATAGATCTTAACTTAGGCGAGTTAATATTTCATCTTTGTAAAGGCAGACTGGCTACATTACATTCTTTATTGGATAAATTAAATAATTTGGCAGTCTCCTCTTCAGAATTAGTGGTTCCCTGCAAGTTATCCATGTAGCAAACCTAACATAACTCTGGATATTGGAATCTCAAAATGATATTGTAGTGTATTATTTAGTAAGAAAGGAGTTGAACAAGAGCCGAACAATACTGGTTTAAACCTATAGGTGATTAAGCGACTGTCTTTATAAGGGTTCTCCGGCCACATAAATTGAGTGAAATCTCTATCCTCCTCCCTCAGTTTTATTCTAAAAAAGGCTTTAGAGATGTCTGCTACATAGCATATGGATTTAACCTAAATTTAATTAATACATCCCCTAATTTGTGCAGTAGATTTGGTCGTGTATAAAGGCAGTCATTCAAACTGGGTTCAGTATTATTGGCTTTATAGCTACAATTAAATACTATTCTGATAAGGGTGATAGGTGAATCTTTAGATACTGTATAATGTGGTGAATAATGCATGACCATGATTTAGTGGTCCTACCTTTTCTATATAATACTGTATAATGTGGTGAATAATGCGTGACCATGATTTAGTGGTCCTACCTTTTCTATATAATACTGTATAATGTGGTGAATAATGTGCCACTTCATGATTTAGTGTTCCTTCTACCTTTTCTATATAATCCTTCATCTGACTCTTTATTATCTTGTCATAACAAACTAGTATTTCTACATTCCTCCTTAATCTCTTTAGATGATTATTGATCTCACTCTTTACTATGTGATAGTTTGTGCATAATAGAACTGCATCTTTTTTCCAAGAAAGTCCTACTTCATATTTATTATTTTCATATTTCACAGTTTGATTATAATATTCTCTAATACTGAGATATTCCTGTTATGGCTCTTCAGATTTTATTCCTATTGTTTCCAAGTCCCACAATTTAAGGACTGGAACATCTTCAGTTAATTCGTTAACCTGGGAAGGTATTACTTCTTTTCCTATACGGGCTAACAGTAAGGGTTGAGCCTGGCTATTAATTATTTCTTCCTCCTTAATATTAGCATTATGGATAGAATGAGGAATATGGCTGACTATTATATTACCACCAGCGGAGTGAAACGTATGGACTTTATCTTTCCTAACTAACCTTTTGAGGAAATGTGCTAAGTCTGTCAGACCCCACACTAAAGTTTTTTTTATTCTCGCTGAGTGGCTTTGGCTGTTAGCCTGCTCAAGTGCCCAGTACCTTCAAATAGCTGTATGCTCTTGTGAAGGAAGGAAATGTTGTCACATTTGTGCTCTTGTGAGCCATATAATGGTGGTTTGTGGTCTCTCAGGGCCGTATTCTTAAGCCTCACTAAAACTACAACGACAACTACTGTCCCCATCCACAATAATGTCGGGTTGTCACAATGTGCATATTCTTAAACCTTCATTTTTGTCAGAAGTAATTTGGCAACACTGGTTGTGCAAGAAGAAGGAATTGGTAACAATGACACTTGTATTTTGGTCTGTTATCAAAATTTAAGAATAGTGTAAAAACACAAAAATAAGAGCATTATATTGGTATATGCAAATACCTAGTAGAGTTTATTGGGGGTTCCGGACAAAAGTTCGTATAGAAAAACTTCGTATGGCAATAACTCGTAGGATAAAGTTCGTTTGCCTAAAGTATGTCAGGATAAAGTACGTAGGGTATAAAGTTCGTCATGTCAAAAGTTCGTAATGGAAAAAAATCGTAATGGAAAACAAATCGTAAGGTTAAATGTTCGTCGTGCCAATGTTCGTTAGAAAAATGTTCGTATGCGTTAGGTTAGGTCAGGTTAGGTTAGGTCGTTACGAATATTTTACTTACTTACATACGTACCATACGAACATCTGCATATGAACTTTAGCGTACAAACTTTTTCGTACATACTTTTTTCAAACGAACTTATCCCTTACGAACATTTGCTTATGAACAATTGCGTACGAACTTTATGCATACGAACTATTTCCATACGTACTTTGGTCCTACAACCGTTTATTGGGGAGTGAAGAGAGGAAGGAATCATGGCTGGTGGGGCAGTGAAGGACTTGGACTTGGGTTGAGAGTCACCCAGTGTAGATTGTCGGGGTGACTTTGAAATCTGCGTTCTCTCACACATCTGCTGATGTGCACTGATCTATTTCACTTAACTCATTTGTATACTCTTCTGGGAGGGTTGCACAAGCGTTGTGAATATTCAATGATCTCCAAAACAAATTGAACATACAATAAAGGCATGAAATAAACACAACAAAACATTTGTGACAAGGGGTGATGGGCCCGACAATTTGTTGTTTTTGTCGGAATGATGGTCCCAGAGGTGGCGTTTAAGAATACCCCTTTGGGATGTGTTGGGTGTGTCGGCACAGAAGTTTGGTTTAAGAATACAGCCCTCAGACCCCATGTAAGTGTGGATGTACTATTTAGCTGGGGTTCATCACACCCTATAAAGTGATAATGTAATTTGTTCTGGGGTTTGTTTAACCCCCAACAAGTGTGTTCGTAATAAGTGCAGGGGTATGCGTGATAAATTTGCATCTATTAGAAAAATTTGGGACATATTCATGGGAAAATGTATGTATGATGGGAATTTAACTGTGAACGAGCAGCTGCTGGGGTTCTGAGGCCGATATCCATTTAGAATGTATATACTGAATAAAACAACAAAGATCGTCTTAATAAAGACAGCAAGAATCTCCAATGGGCTATACGCCCAGTGCGTGGACTGCAACAACTAAGCAAGATAAGATAATTTTCTATCACTAAACGATCATTGACTACTGTCTATTACTGTAATAGAATGTTTATAGCTCATACGTTAACTTTTTATTATAAAAATCCCCTGTAAGTTATTGTACAGTTATATAATAATTTATATATATATATATATACAAATATAAATATAAATATAAATAAATATAAAATTTTGGTGTTGCTCAAACTCACTCACATTACTCTCAGAACATTATTCTATTAATATGGTGTTGTTTTGGGGTCATCAAAAAAATTTAAAATAGTAAAAAAATAATTAAGTGAAAAAGGCCATTATTTGACTAAAAAATAAAGTGACTTATTTTCTTCTCTCCCGTACAGTTCATAGTAGTGTGTTATGGTTGGGACTCTCTCAGCTGATGCTCCTAGAACCTGGGTCTGACTGGACAAAATTTCAAGTCTTCGGCTAGAACTATTTTTTTTAGTATCGTACCGTAGCCATCCATCTGCTGAAACTCATGCCCTATATATTTCTGCCTGTAATCATGCCAAATCTATTCTCCAACTTACTAAAAACTCTTTCATCAATAGAAAATGTCAAAGTCTTTCCAACTCTAACTCTTCTCGTGATTTCTGGCATCTAGCCAATAATATCTCCAACAATTTTACTTCTTCATCTTTCCCTCCTTTACTTCAACCAGATGGCCCCACAGCTGTCTCTTCTTTCTCTAAAGCTGAACTCTTTGCTTAAACCTTTGCTACATACTCTACTTTGGATGATACTGGGCATATTCCTCCTACTCCTCCACCCTCTGACTACTTCATCCCTAAAATTAGAATTCTTTATTATGACGTTTTCCAGGCCCTCTCTGGCCTTGATTCTCGGAAGGCTTACGGTCCGGATGGAGTCCCTCCTGTTGTTCTCAAAAACTGTGCTTCCGAACTCGCTCACTGCCTGATCAAACTCTTTCGTTTGTGTCTCTCTACTTCTACCTATCCTTCTTGCTGGAAGTTTGCTCACATTCAACCTGTCCCTAAAAAGGGTGACCGCTCCAATCCTTCTAACTACCGTCCTATAGCTTTGATTTCCTGCCTTTCTAAAGCCTTTGAATCTGTCCTTAACAAGAAGATAATGAGGCATCTATCAGCTCACAACCTTCTCTCTGATTGCCAGTATGGTTTCCGTAAAGGCCGATCTACTGGTGATCTTCTTGCTTTCCTAACTGAATCTTGGTCATCCTCTTTTAGGGACTTTGGTGAAACCTTTGCTGTCGGCCTTGACATATCGAAAGCCTTCGATAGAGTCTGCCATAAATCTTTAATTTCTAAACTACCCTCCTACGGATTCTATCCTTCTCTCTGTACTTTCATCTCTAGTTTCCTTTCCGACCGGTCTATTGCTGCTGTAGTGGACGGTCATTGTTCTTCTCCTAAAACTATCAACAGTGGTGTTCCTCAGGGTTCTGTCCTATCACCCACTCTCTTTCTATTATTCATCAATGATCTCCTAAATCTGACTCAATGCCCTATCCACTCCTATGCTGATGACACCACCTTGCATTTTTCAACGTCGTACAACAGACGCCCAACCCAACAAGAATTAAATGACTCAAGGCGAGATGCTATAGGACGCTTAACTTCTGATCTTTCACTTGTTTCTGATTGGGGCAGAGCAAACCTAGTTTTGTTCAATGCCTCAAAAACTCAATTTCTACAACTATATACTCGACATAACCTTCCAGATAACTATCCCCTCTTCTTCAATGACACTCAACTTTCCCTCTCCTCCACATTAAACACACCCGGTCTATCCTTTACTAATAATCTAAACTGGCAATTTCATATCTCTACTCTTGCTAAATCAGCTTCCAAGAAGTTAGGTGTCCTATGGCGTCTGCGTCCATTTTTCTCTCCCTCTCAGCTGCTTGCTCTGTACTGGGGCCTTATCCGCCCATGTATGGAGTATGACTCACATGTCTGGGGGGGCTCAACTCATACAGCTCTTTTAAACAGGGTGGAGTCTAAAGCTTTTCGCCTCATCAACTCTCCTCCTCTAACTGACTTTCTTGATTCTTTAAGTCACCGCCGCAATGTTGCATCTTTATCTGTCTTCTACCGCTATTTTCATGCTGACTGGTCTTCTGAACTTGCTAACTGCATGCCTCCCCCCCTCCCGCGGCCTCGCTGCACAAGACTTTCTACTTCTTCTCATCCTTATTTTGTCCATCTTCACTCTTTCATCCCTTACACTGGTAAACTCTGGAACTCTCTTCCTTTGTCTGTTTTTCCACCTGCCTATGACTTAAACTCTTTCAAAAGAGGAGTGTCAAGACACCTCTAATGTTAACTGGATCTCCACCCCGTGCTTCTATTCTCCTACTGTCCTCTTTGCAGGGTCTGGCGACAAGCAGGATTTTTTTTTTACTTATTTTTGTTTTCCCATAGCCAGTACCCTTTTAATGTAAAAAAAAAATATAGAGGCATATAGCAAAATTTTTGAAATTTCAAAGTTTTTTTGAGTTGTCCCTAAAATATTAGTTTTTTGTTAAATTAATTTGTTCTGGTGACCAAATGAAAGAATATGTATAGTATTTTATGTTTATATCTTTAAAATTAATAAATTTTGATTGCATTTGTGTATTATTGATTTTCCAAAATGGGATCTCTCAGACCCCACGTAAGTGTTGGTGTGACGCAACCATAGGTTAAATGTTCTAGGGTTAACCCAGGAGCACTAAACATATTATTTAATAACACAACCACTGAACATGGGTATATTGTACCCAACTTTGGAAAATAAAAAAAAATAGTAAATATGCAAATTTATATTAATATTAATATGCCTTAAGTTTAGTGTATAAATATACACTAAACTTAAGGCATATTAATATTAATATAACTATTAGGAACTCTTAATGATTATAAATGATGTATGTTAGGTAAACTTAAAAGAAAAACATCCCAAAAGTGTATTATTTAATAAAAATTTTGGAAACAATTCACACACCAAAAAAATTTACCATTAATTTTCCCAAAACTTTTCCAAACCCCTCTAAGGACTTCTGGCACTGCTTCCAGAGAGTCTCCATTACCAGCTGATGGTACGACATACCCAATTTTGTTTTTAACTATTGTCACTAAACTCGGGTGCACCGTACCCGAACACATGTTTCTGGAAAAATGCAGGCTGAGGAGCGGTGTGACGTGACCTGCCTCTCTAAGCGCATGAGCTACACTGAAGCTACTCAGCATCCCAGCACCCTGTCTTGGCGGGAACACTGCGAACTGATCAGGACGTCATAGGCTTCAAGTAGTCTATACTCATGTTTAGTGCTCCCGGGTTAAATAGTTATCAGTGTCCTTCAATCGATTAACTTTCAAACTTATTTTGAAGTCAGTCACGACGGCATTGACCCAACATTTATATTTTCCTAACTGAATTAATGGTCTTACTACATTAAAGGTTTGGGTTTTCTTATTTGATAGAAATTCTGAGATGGCCAAATTTACTTGACTTACTACAGGTAAACCTACTTTTTCTGCTGTCCTTTTATTAATGAAGGTTTTCTTTGCACCACTGTCAAACATGCACTTTACCTCTAGTCGGATATTATCATGTCCGACCTTCACATCTGCCGTGGGCACTGGCGTACAACTATTCTGGTTATTATTGGTTACTTTTGTTGTGATGCTTCGCTCTCTGTCTTGGGACGATAGGATGTCTATCCCTTTTACACTTAAGGCAAGTATTAATTCTTGTCATGCAATTACTTACTGTATGATTATGACTCAAACATTTAAGACATGCATTCATTTCCATCACCCTTTTCATCCTAGCTGTTAAATGTGGAAATTTTTCACAATTACTTCGTTGCAGAATATACAAGAGGTCTACTCTTTCCTAAAGGTGATTGAGTTGTTAGTGTTAGGTCTTACACTGGTTCTATTATTACTCCTTTGAAAGTTAGTTGGTTTGCCTGTTGGGGAATGTTTATAGTTAGAAGTTAGCTCTTGACTAGCAGCTGCATGTGTAGCCACTCTTTCTTTAAATTCTGGGAGTGGTTGATAGCTCGTTGATTTAGCCTTTACTTTAATGCTTGTATTTTCCTTTGGAATTGGCTTTTGATCATGCATCTTTAGATGTTTAGTCTCGTGTATCAGACCCTTTTCTATCCCATTAGTTGTGAAGTGAATTTTATCATATCTCTGATGCAAGAGATCACACATGTTCAGTGGTAATTTTCTTTGAATTACTGCACTAATTATCCAGAGTCACTCAAGTTTTTTTGTACTGACATAGCCTTTAAAGTACAGCTTAACGTTACTCTAAATCTTTCTAATTCTTCAAGTGTAGTAATTTATACATAAGATTCTTAAGTACAAACCCCTAGCTGGCGGCAGAGGTCGTTGGCTGGCTCCTAAAAAAGTGAATCGTCTTTATATAGCTTCTGCGGACTACTGGTGTGCAGCATAAATATAGTTACACCGCATTTAGTAACATTTTGACAGCATCTATATATAGACTCTACCGCAATTTCTTGCTGTGTTTACAAGTTTCTCAAATCAAACTTTAGGCTTGAAGGTGAATTTTCTTTGTATGTTTACTAGGATAATGGAGTCACTCACCCCCACATTCAAAGATGTGTCCAGGACTTGTGACCTGGATGTTGTTTCCCTCCACCCTCCCATTTTTATTTATTTATTTTTTTTTATTATTTTTTTTTTTATTACTTTTCCTGTTCTCTGTGATGCTTCCCTCTCTTACTTTGGTAGCTGTTCTGATGTGTGGTACAGCTTAAAGCAGGGAGTTATGCACAAGGAAACTTGGCAAATATCACAGCTGTAAATACTTTTCTTTACTTTCTTTTGCATTGCACAAAAGGTACATCTCCTCTGAACTTTCTTTGTGGCGTCACTTTCTGCTGACGGTGTCTCTATTGGAAAATGTCTTCTACTCAGTCGTGTAGGGCATGGCCCAAGAGTGACTGAACTTGTAGGTTTCCTTATCTAGTACACATCTTTCTCATATGTGTTTACTATTTGTTCAATCAGAAGCAACTTGAAGTCAAGGAGTTTTTTCTGGCTACCATTTCTTTTGTAGATTACATGACAGTTATGCAGACTCATTTCTATCAGCCTGAGAAATATCTTCTTGTAGTACTTTGTGATACCTTTGCGAGTGATACTTGAAGCAGATGTTATTTGATCCATCAGATCCACTCCCCCCATGTGCAGTTTCTTGTATTTTATGCACATTGATTGTTTGCTGACTTCTTTCCCGCCAGATTGTACAGTTTCCATTGAACCATCATAGATTGTACTGAGCATGTTTACATATTTCTTGTCTCTCCATTTCATGTGCATCATTTTGTTATTGTATCTGGTGATTGTCTCTCCCTTTTTCAGTTTATTTTCTTTTACTTCCTCAGAAAGTCCCTTCCCATTGATTTTTACTGTACCTATGGCATCAGTTCCATAGGCTAAAAGAATATTGTACAACTCAAGTGATGCATAGAAGTTATCCATTCCAAGGACATAACCTTTATTGAGAAGGGGTTTTATTAGTGCAAGAACAATTTGAGTTGACTTATAGAGCTTGGTTACATCCTGATCTGACAGTCCTGGTATTTGGCAGTTATATTCTGTTCTTTTCCCTGTATAGGGCAAAACATCCCACACATAACCAGTTTCAGCCTCTACTAAGATGTAAGTCTCCATTCCAAACCTTGCCCTCTTCAGTGGAATATACCTCTTCCACTTAAGTCTTCCTTTCCACAGAAGCAATGACTCGTCAATGCTAATGTTTTCCTTAGGGATGTAATTAGACTGGAATTTGTTCCTAAATTTGTCTAAAATTTCTTTAAATTTGAAAGCAGGATCTTCATTATTTTCATTGTCAGATAAATGCAAATATTTGAGAAGTGCAAATCTGTCTCTTGACATACATTTCCCAAAAAATGGGGTTGCAAGCAACTGGTTTGTGGAATGATATGAGTAAATAGTAGGCTTCCTTACTATGCCCTGCAGAATGGCCAAGCCTATAAAGGTATACATCTCGCCAACATTAGTTTCCTTCCAAACCAGATCCCTGCTCTTTCTCATCATTTTTCCCTTCCTCCTCTTTTCCTCACAGACCTTGGCAGCATATCTGTTTGTTTCACTAACTAGATGTTCAATCATATCATCATCTACAAAAGCCAAAAATATGTCTAGTGGGTTCTGGGGGTTTTCCAAAACCACTTTGACACCTGTGTCTCCGGTGAAAGGCAATCGCTCTCTACTAACAGGAGACTGACTCATCCACCCAACCGGAACACTGCCATCATGGTCACTAGCTTCAGCATCTGACAGACTGTCATCTGCTTCCTCTGCAATGTTACGTTGTGACTCCTCTCCACTAGCAATGTCATCATCATCACTCCCTGATGTACTTCCCCCATCACTGCTGATATCATCCATAAACTCATCATCTAAATCCTGCGTTAGAATCGGCTGTATATCATCATCAGTGATCCTCCTCCTTGAAGGAAGCATGGTTGTGTCTAAAATTCCCAAATATGAGAAAAAAAAAAAAATATATTGGTGTTATGGTAGCCACAAAGGAGCACTGCACCCTGCCTGACAGCTGGGAACAGAGTGTGAGTTTGAGTGAGAAGTCACGTACACCATGGCCACTCCTAAGTTGCTAGTTACCATTTTTGTGGCTCTGGAGCACTCACACGTGGCCGTCTATATATAGTCGATGCTTAGAAATACAGGGGATTAATTTTGGAGGCGAGTCTATATATAGTCACCCCGCAAATTCTTGATAAAATCGGGACCGTCTACATATAGTTCCGCCGCCGGCTAGGGGTTAATTCATGATCTTCATAGTTAGCTCCCAATATATCTAATGTTATTTGGTAGTTTGATCCTTCAATAGACAACTCTGAAACTAATAAGTAAGCAGGACCTTTTAACTGACCTGATAGATATGTCAATTTATCTACTTCACTTAAATCATCTTTCGGGTTAACTATACTATCAGATTTATCCCAGAAAGATAGCCAATTCTGTAACTCCTCATATTCCCACAGTAATATGCTTTAATTCTGCCTGGGTGTCTTCTAGTTGAGTTAACTGGTCTTCATACTTCATTTGTGCTTCCTTGTAACGGCTCCATTTGTCTCTTAACGTTGGTAAATTTGACTTAAGCTTAGTATGGTTAATGGGCTCATGATATAAAACTTTGTTACAAGATCTATACATACGTGTAACCCATCATAGTTTCGCTGAAATGGAAGCATAGGTGACGGAAGCGGCCATTTTTGTTGTAGATTTGTGTGGGATGTCCGAATTAACCTAACTAATCAGTGCTCCCTCCAATTTTGTGATATTCCAATTTTGCAACCGAGACCAATCTCCATCTCTGCAAGCCCAGATACAGTGAAATGGTAATTTGAATTGATTTTCTTATGGATAATGATACTGCAAATGTTTTTCTGTATTTTTTTTTATTGTAGGATGTATAATTTTTTTTTTTTCTTTTTTTTTTTTTTTTCTTTTTTTTTTTTTTTACCCGTGGCGCCACTAGGCTTAATGGATGCCTTAGATGGTTGGCCTCCGCCCATTAGTAGCGTGGGTTAGATTTTTTAAGTGACGCCTAGTTTCATATAGAGAGGCTCATGCTGCCAGCGGAAGCTCCTCGAGCATATAGCTTTGCAGTCCCGTCAAGGATAATGTATTTGTGTAAAAACAAGGGCAAAAATATGACTAAAATCATCATAAGGTTAATTAATCCAATTTTGCAAATTCGCATTTTGCGGCCTGCAATGTCGACCAATTTCATGCCAAATTGGAGGGAGCACTGTAGATTGGCTTGGCAGCTGGGTGGTCCTGTCCTCCCTAAAATGGCCGGTTATATACGGCTTCTCCCTTGACCTCACACCAGGTGGCTTCAAATGATTGGTCCCGGGTGTTCCTACTAAAACACAATCAAGTACTATCATATAAATATAATATCATTCCCCTTTTTAATTATTACCTATTCTAATTTACCCAACTTAACTCTACATATATTTACATCAATATTACGGGGATTTAAGTCCCGTTCAAAGGGTGATGCTTCACCTGGTTCTGAACAGAGTAAATCTTCACAACTATTGTAATTCTTTTATTGAATAAGAAGCTAATCTCTCCTACTCTTTTTTATTTAAACAATTTAAAACAATTTTTAATTTAGAATTATATCTTAAGAAATCAACCTAACTCATATAACGTTTCATCTTCAATTTCATATTTAAAGTTTTGTTGCAAAAACTTTTTATAAAATTATTTATTTTTGTTTCGGGACTAATTATTATTTAGAGAAATTTAATTATCCCTGATACACAAGGTACATTGGTCTACACTTACTAGTAAAATTTTATTTTACTAAATTACCTTTTCATTACTATACTCTATCGCCAATAAATAGTTTTGTTAATCATTACTTTCTATTTAATTTTTTTTTTTTTTACTTTTTCTATAAACAATCACCTAAACAATTTGTATAACACTCAAAGGTAAATAAATCTTTTGATTATTAACCTATCTCAACATAAATGAAATACTGTTTCTTCTCTTTGGAACTAGATTCACTTTCCAGTAAACCTACTATGTTACCACTTATCTCATTATAAATGATAGCGACGGATGATATGTACCGTGGATCCCGCGACATCGCATGGTCGTTATAACATAAAAATGCCTTAACGCACTGAAATTTTAATAAAAATCTAATAGGAATAACGAACAAAAACTGGCATATCGCACGTGCCACGCATGGAAGCCGCTGCTCACCTGTCCGCCACCAGCGCCACTCTCCATGAACTAACGACCTAAACATTAAGTTTGGTGTGGCTGTGCTACAACAAGGCCTGGAAAGATATGTCAGTGAGGTGTCTGAAGGCAGCATGGAGAAAATTGTGGCCTGATGCTGACCCTCCAAGGGATTTTGAGTGGTTTGATGACCAGTGTGCAGTGCAGGAAATTATCACTCTGGGCAACTCCATGGGGTTGGAGGTGGATGCTGCTGATGTGGATGAGCTGGTGGAAGGACACAGCAGAGAACTTACCATCGAGGAGCTGCAGGAGCTCCATAAGGAGGAGGCACAGGCAGTGCAAAATGTGATCGCATCAGATGAGGAGGAGCAGATGGCTGTTCAGAGAATTGATGCACAGAAACTGAAAGACCTGTTTTTCTACTGGAATAAAGTCAAGGAAATTGTAACAGACCACCACCCAGACTTTGCTTCAGTTCAGAGGGAGATGAATTCTTTTGATGACAGCGTGATGAATCACTTTTGGGAGCTGCAGAAAAAAAGAATGAAACAGGTCAAAATTGACAGTTTCCTGACATAGGTTATCAGAAAATCATCATATAAATTAGAAGAATCAGCCAAGAGGCCCTCGTGTAGCGCCAAAGAACTCGCTCCCTTGACCGAACGTAAATAAGAACAAGAACATCACCTTTGTGGTCATAGAAATATGTTTTAAGAACAAATGAGGACACCACAACACGTGATGTATTTTTCAAAAAGTGTGGAATTTTTTATATTTTCTGGTTCTCTGGTTGAGAGTGGTTGTGAACCCAGCGAATCAGCTGACTGGCTGCCACCCCGCCCCGCCTGGCCGCTGCCCTGATATATTTGTTGTGTTATCTCCTATGTAGTGCAAATGTGCTCATTTTGATGTATTTTTTTCAAAAATTGTGGAATTTTTTATATTATTTTCTGGATCTCTGGAACCAGTTCATTTTTTCCCATACGTTCTTCAGTCACCATAACGCACATCTAATATATAATTGTCAAATTCTGTATGTGTGTGTGTGTGTGTGTGTGTGTGTGTGTGTGTGTGTGTGTGTGTGTGTGTGTGTGTCTGTTTGTCTGTCTGTTAGCAGTAAAACCTATCTAAATGTGGTCGGATTGAGCTGAAACTTGGAGGGGATACTCAGTGGGACCCCCTTTGTGTCTTCCCGGGCAACTTTGCCAGTTTGCCATTTATTGGAACAAATTATTTCCATTATCGCAGACTCCACTGTACATGATTTAGAACTTATATCTCTCGAGCATATTAAACTCGCCATTACAATCAAATCCTCCTTCCTATAACTTTTACTGTTATTTATCCGTCTATAAATAAAATTTATTGTAACCCACTTTAACTTATTTATAAGCTGCACCTTGATCTAATTTTGTTATATTTAAAACTATAATCGTAATAATTTTTCTTTTTAAAATTATCTGCTAATGATGGTATACAAACTACAATTAAAACAAGTAAGATATTTCGTGGTGTATCGATTAAAAAGCAGGTTCCTCTGATAAGATTAAATCACCGCCAAATTCTTCAAATTTAAAGCCTATAGCTATTAATATTATGGTAATATTTTTCTTCTTTAGAATAGTAGGGTATCTAATCCTAGTTTTAACCTAAATTTCATCAGCTTCAGCCAGAGTAATCACTTCATATAAGAACAAATTTAATTCCACCTTTTTGTCTATTGAAGCTCATTAATCCAAACACTATTTATATATTTTATCACTTAACTGAAACCCAAAACATTTCTACATCTCTAACTGCCATTGCTGGCTCAATATTTCATCAGATTTTAAACTTTTACTAAATCACATTTGAATGGATATTTGTTAATATTTGATGCTGAGAGTTGAAATGAATTACACTACTTATTTATAAATTTAACTTATATATTGTAAAAAGGGAACATTTTAAATGGTCTTTAGTCACCCACATTCATACTCATACAACTTTAATAGTTACATAGAAACCTAAGAAAGAATCAAACTTTTAGAGTTTAGTTCATAATTTGATTTATATAACTTTATAACTTTGTATTTCTATATAAGGAATCTGTATCACAACTTTATTTTACCTTTACGAAAAGCCTCTTCTGATTTAACCAATCAACTTATAACTCATAATTTTCATCTACTTCTTTTCCTTCTCTTTTTTCCTTAACACAACAATTCTTTACCTTAATAGCAGCTTCAAGTCAAATACCAAATAACTCTTATATAAAGTTTTATAAAAATAATAAATAGAATTCTACCAAAACTCACTCACTATTTTATTATTTTAATGACTTTAATTATTTTTTGAAAATATTTTTAATTATTTTATATATTATTTTATTTATTATTTGCTATTTATTACTTTCTAGTCCAACTTCCCTTATTTTCTTTACTGTAACAAATCAGTAAAGTAAAAAGGAATCTCTATAGAACTCAATCGATACTTTAAATTTTGCCCTCTAATAAGAAAGTTAATAACCATAACTCATTAATAAATTTACAATATACTGCCTCTCTTCAGCCACCTTATTTACTATTTATCTCCCCAACAATTTAGATCCTTTTTAAAAAAATTACTTTTATACCTTGCTTCCTTCTTTTTCAATTTTTTCTTTTTTTTCCTTCTTTTTATAGTCTGTAAAATATACGTAATGTGTATGACATCATTTATATTATTTATATTAATTTCACCATTTATAAGTAGTCATATCTTTTATAAGAATAACCTTACCTTTTTTATATGTAATAATGAACTTCTTGCCTGTTTATGAAATTAAATCAATTAACTTTCTAACTTTCTTTATATCAAATTACAGGTTTGGTTTGGTAACTCTTTTTCTTTTTACTCTAATTAGTTAATTTCGCTGACCTGATTTATAAATTACTTAATTTGTACTCTTATTTTCTACACTCCAATATTATTTTGTTTATTTTGACCTATTTTATAAACCTAACCATCACTAACTATAAAACCTAGATAAAGAAAAGTGATCTTTCTTTTTTATTATAGTTTCAGTGTTTACAATCTGTGATCAGTTGTTGGAAATAGCCAATGGTTTTGTGTTGATATAAACTGAACTTCTATTATAATTTTATTATTTGTATATTAATCTGTGTTAAATATGTGAAGTTCACTGAACACAAGGTATAGTTGGAAATATTTGTGCCAACCTGCTGGAGTTATAGTGTACAAGAATTGTTAGTATTGTTGGTTACTTGGTGGTAACGTATAAGTTGATCCAAAGTTTTGGAGAGTTTTCTCAGGCTCAAAAAGTTGACTTGTACAGCGTAATTTACGGTATGCAACTACACGGTGATCGTAAATTGAAAAATGGGTAGTGGTGGTGTGAGGTGATGTCTTTTTGTTAATGAATGGTGTTGTTCCCTACAGGCTAATTGACGGGGCATCGTGTACACTGAAGGCAGGACAACAAGGCAGCAGGTGAAGCAGGGAGTCTGAACCATGGTGAGTCTTCACCTGTAACAGTGTTGGGGCAAGGCAGGGCTAGTTTGATATGTATGAGTATGTGTGTGAGGAAGGGGGGAGGGGTGTTTGGCCCTGCA
>JAPQNM010001714.1:32500-38050 GCA_029783475.1 Metacarcinus magister | reverse complement strand
ATCTGAGTCTGATATGGAGGGGAGGACGAAGGGCAGGAACAAGATGGAGTGGAGGTGATGGATAATATGAACGTCGGGACGGGCAGGAACAGACAGAACAGGCAGGAACACAGGAACAGGTGCCGATAAGGAAGATTCGTGAGGCGCCAGGTACGGCAAGGAGGCTTGTACTCACTCAAGCAGAATCACTTCAGCAGGAGACTACTGCAGAAGGGGCGACGAAGGAACGTGACTGTGGGGGCGCAGACGAGGAATGCCAGGGGCGAGGTGTGGCAAGGCAAGGCGACTGCAGGGTTGAGGTCGCGGTAGGGCTACGGGCGGGAATGCGGGCGGTTGGGCGGGAACGATGCACGTGATGTGGCGAGTCTTGGTGAGGGGAGGCTTGGGTTCGATTTTCGTCGGTGACGAGACTGAGGTCTGTAGTGAGAGCGTGATAAGGGGCGAGCGCGCGAGGGTGGTGTGAGACTGGGAGGAGAATTGTGGTACTGAGAGACTGGACTCACGGGTAAAGAGAGGGGGGGCTGAACTGGTTGAGGAACGGGCGGCGATTTCTCGGATATTTTTTTACAAAGATCATACAAAAAATCTTCCTTACTGAACTTAATGTCGCTTGCAACGATGAATGTTGGTGAGTCGAGCTGGTCAAGGAACAGACAATACGACATGAGACGTTTGAAATCCTCAGAAGATATTTTGCCGTTAGCGTCGATCCACTGTGAGGATTTCATCTGGTCTGTTTACTCGGCACTGAGAGAGGATGCAATATTTTCTGCTTTATAAACATCGTGCGTAGAACGGGCAACATGAGTGAGGGTCTGAGCAATTTTAAGGATCGAGTGAGTGGCGCCTAATTTAGAATGACCAGAGAAATGAGAAACTAAGGCGGCAGTGAAGTCATCGTACGTGGAGAAACTGAGGAATTTATCAGTTTTTACTAATTTACCAGCAAGACTAGAAGGATCGTGACAAATACGTGATTTCAAAATGGCTAATCTCTCAACGTCTGAAAGGGCAGAGCGACGTGTACATTCGTCAGCGACACGACGAACAAAAGCGTGAACTGACTCAGAGTCTGTACCAGAAAATGGAGGAATAGAGACGTTATCTGAGTCTGATATGGAGGGAGGACGAAGGGCAGGAACAAGATGGAGTGGAGGTGATGGATAATATGAACGTCGGGACGGGCAGGAACAGACAGAACAGGCAGGAACACAGGAACAGGCGCCGATAAGGAAGCTTCGTGAGGCGCCAGGTACGGCAAGGAGGCTTGTACTCACTCAAGCAGAATCACTTCAGCAGGAGACTACTGCAGAAGGGGCGACGAAGGAACGTGACTGTGGGGGCGCAGACGAGGAATGCCAGGGGCGAGGTGTGGCAAGGCGAGGCGACTGCAGGGTTGAGGTCGCGGTAGGGCTACGGGCGGGAGTGCGGGCGGTTGGGCGGGAACGATGCACGTGATGTGGCGAGTCTTGGTGAGGGGAGGCTTGGGTTCGATTTTCGTCGGTGACGAGACTGAGGTCTGTAGTGAGAGCGTGATAAGGGGCGAGCGCGCGAGGGTGGTGTGAGACTGGGAGGAGAATTGTGGTACTGAGAGACTGGACTCACGGGTAAAGAGAGGGGGGGCTGAACTGGTTGAGGAACGGGCGGCGATTTCTCGGATATTTTTTTACAAAGATCATACAAAAAATCTTCCTTACTGAACTTAATGTCGCTTGCAACGATGAATGTTGGTGAGTCGAGCTGGTCAAGGAACAGACAATACGACATGAGACGTTTGAAATCCTCAGAAGATATTTTGCCGTTAGCGTCGATCCACTGTGAGGATTTCATCTGGTCTGTTTACTCGGCACTGAGAGAGGATGATATATTTTCTGCTTTATAAACATCGTGCGTAGAACGGGCAACATGAGTGAGGGTCTGAGCAATTTTAAGGATTGAGTGAGTGGCGCCTAATTTAGAATGACCAGAGAAATGAGAAACTAAGGCGGCAGTGAAGTCATCGTACGTGGAGAAACTGAGGAATTTATCAGTTTTTACTAATTTACCAGCAAGAATAGAAGGATCGTGACAAATACGTGATTTCAAAATGGCTAATCTCTCAACGTCTGAACGGGCAGAGCGACGTGTACATTCGTCAGCGACACGACGAACAAAAGCGTGAACTGACTCAGAGTCTGTACCAGAAAATGGAGGAATAGAGACGTTATCTGAGGTGGAGGTGGTGGATAATATGAACGTCGGGACGGGCAGGAACAGACAGAACAGGCAGGAACACAGGAACAGGCGCCGATAAGGAAGCTTCGTGAGGCGCCAGGTACGGCAAGGAGGCTTGTACTCACTCAAGCAGAATCACTTCAGCAGGAGACTACTGCAGAAGGGGCGACGAAGGAACGTGACTGTGGGGGCGCAGACGAGGAATGCCAGGGGCGAGGTGTGGCAAGGCGAGGCGACTGCAGGGTTGAGGTCGCGGTAGGGCTACGGGCGGGAGTGCGGGCGGTTGGGCGGGAACGATGCACGTGGTGTGGCGAGTCTTGGTGAGGGGAGGCTTGGGTTCGATTTTCGTCGCTTAGAATGACGAATGAGAGAGCGTAGGTGAGAGAGCGTAGTATCAACACCGACGACGCGAATCATGGCGTGACCTGATCCTCCATGCCTTGCTCTGATTGGAGCGCGCACCTGTGACTAGGGCTTGTCGGAATGTGATGCTATGGCAAAGGAGGCCCTCCTGAGACCGCAGCTCTCCTGGGATCGAGGCGACAGGGTGGCGGGAAATGATTCTCTCTCTCAGCTTCCTAATATAAAGGAACTACCTAAAACTAATATGTTATAAAATATATATGATACAATCATAATGATAATAATGACACTAATAATAAATATTATTAATTATATCACTAATAGTGTCACGTATGCTCTCTTTATATTTAATTTAGATGTCTAGGGGTATTTAAGAGCCAGTGACAAACTTATATTTATTTATTATATTGGAAATCTCCCGAGCACTTAATAACAATGTGTCCGTCACAGTAATATGTACATAGCTGATAATGTAGTGCCAACCACAACTCTGAGTCACAACTCCAACCAAACACTAACTCCAAGTCACAACTCCAACTAATCTCAACTCCAACCAACACTACTCCAACCAACCTCAACTCCAAGTCACAACTCCAACCAGTCTCAACTCCAACCAACCAAAACACAACTCCAACCAACACTACTCCAACCAGTCTACCTCACTTCCTACCACCAACCAAAACACATACCTTTGTTTTCACCACGTGGACCTCCACCACGTTACAGGACCTCAGTCCTCGCCAACCAGCCAAACCCCACACCTGTGACCGAGAGAGAGAGAGAGGAGAGGAGAGAGAGAGAGAGAGAGAGAGAGAGAGAGAGAGAGCGTGACCCCGCTCTCCTCCTTTTATATGACCCCCCACCCTTTGTGACCTAGCTTGCCCTGGTACAACTGTATACTTCCGCGCCTCCGCGGACTACACCTCACGTACGCTAACCCAACATTTCCTACACACAAGTACATAACACATCACCCATCTTATCTACCTACCACATGTATAACTCAACCTACATAACAACTAATACCCCCAACAAACCTCTACTAACACCATACAATCTAATCTATACTTATTTACTACCTGGTACCCTGGGTGACACTCGCGTCCCCCGCATCCTTCCCGTCAAAATGCTGACACAAAGCATAAATGCGGGATCCGCCATTTTCTTACATCTTCTCAGTTAAATGCACATGTCGCATTTAAGTACTATACTACATATCACTACAATAGTAATAATTATATCAATAATAATAATAATAATATTAATATTAATAATGATAATAATAATAATAACAAAAAATAAAATAAAAAATATAAGAATAGTAATAACAACAATAATAATAATAATAATAATAATAATAATAAAAAAAAATAATAATAATGATAATAATAATAATAATAATAATAATAATAATAATAATAATAATAATATTATTATTATTATTATTATTATTAATAATAATAATAATAATAATAATAATAATAATAATAATAATAATAACAATAATAATAATAATAATAATAATAATAATAGTAATAATAATAATAATAATAATAATAATAATAATAATAATAATAATATTAAAAAAATAATAATAATAATGATAGTAATAATAATAATAATAATAATAATAATAATAATAATAATAATAACAATAATAATAATAATATTATTATAATTATCAATAATAGTAATAATGGTAAAAGTAATAATTGTAGTGATGATAATAATAATATTGATAAAAATAACAATATTATTAATCATTATTATTATTTAAATACTTCAGTAATTATTATTATTATTAACATTATTATAATCATAAATGTTATCATTCTAATAAGAATAATGATATTATTAATAATATTAATTATTATTATACATATTATTATACTTATTATTATTATTATTATTATTATTATTATTATTATTATTATTATTATTATTGTAATCGTTAATGTTATTATTACTAATTTAATTTTCATTTATATTATTATTATTATCATTATTATTATTACTATAATAATAATAATAATAATAATAATAATAATAATAATAATAATAATAATAATAATAATAATAATAATAATACTAATATTATTATTATTATTATTATTATTATTATTACTATTTTCACTATTATTATTATTATAATTATTATTATGGTCATTACTATAATTATTAAAATTTTCAATATCATTACCAATATTTTTATTATTATTATTATTATTATTATTATTATTATTATTATTATTATTATTATTATTATTATTATTATATTATTATAATTATTATTATTATTAGTAGTAGTAGCAGTAGTAGTAGTAGCAACAGTATCATTATCAGGAGCTGCAGTAGATGTAGTAGTAGTAGTATTGCCATTTTTCTTATTTGTTGTTTTACTGCATTTTTGTGGCATCGTATTTACAATAGGTTTAACTCTTGCCTAGATGTGTCACAAATCAAAAAGAAATAGAGGGAAGACACATTATTCTGGTGAAAATTGTACATAATTGGAGTTTGTAGATTTAACATAACATTTTGCATGTATGGCAGGGCAGGACGCCATTAATGTGGAATTCAAATGTCATGGACTAAACTTCTGTCACGGTAGGTGTCTTGTTACTTGCTACTTCTTTCCTATTTCTAGGCTAATTATGTGTGAAATGCAGTTCCAGGTTTGACTTGTATTTCTATTTCTATATCTTTAAATCAATAGCAAAAACATCATCATTTAACACACTCTCATCTGATATTAATTATTATTTTGAATTATACAGGTATCGTTAATGACTTCCTCTCTCATCCAATTTGGCAACCAATTAGCCGCCTCACCTACAGCATCTACCTCGTGGCTTTTCCCATACAATTCTTAGTCGCATATAATCTGCGTGTTGCTGCTTACTATACGTACGTTAATAAGGTACGTTGTGTAACGTTTCAGTCTTTAGTTTTATTTGCATTGTTTATGTATAG
>JAPQNM010001714.1:25000-27500 GCA_029783475.1 Metacarcinus magister | reverse complement strand
CATTTATGACATCTTTGGGACTTCTAGTCAACATTTCTGGATGATTACATTAAATCTGGTCAGTGGTAATTTTTTTATTTGCACATTTTCAAGATGGCTGCCACCCGCATCCACCAAAAACCGAGTAGCATATCTCAGCAACTAATTGGTCGATTCTGATGATTTTGATATCAAATTATATATTTTCTGGGATGTTGAGTCCATTTGTGACGTCATTGAAGCAATTAGAGATCAGGATCACATGGTCAAGGTCAACATCGAGGTCATTTTGGGCCAATAGGATCTGAAAAATTACAGATCTCAGCGACTAATGGGCTAATTTTGAAGATCGTTTACCAAACTCTCGGTGTATGGGAGTATTAGGTCGTTATCCATGGTTTTTAAAGTTACTTGAGATCGAGGTCAGATAGTCAAGGTCGATATCAGTCATTTTGGGTCATTTTAGATCACAGAAGACACGACACGGACATGTCATCTTTCAAATTTAATGTTAACACTTTTAAAAGAAATAGATTGTAATGGTGCCATATCTCTACAAATCTATGCTACTGTTGTTTATATATACTGTGCCTCTGAGTCTATGGGTTATTGATCATCATTATCTGCATCATCGCCTTCATCATCGGCCTCAGCTTCATCATCATCTGATATCTCTGCTCTCTTGTTCAGTGGGTTGAGACACAATGGGCCAGCTTCACATGCACAAAATACTGTACAACCGATGAGACTACACTTACAAATTGCACCCTTAAAAACACACTTTTCACATCCACACCGTACCATTTATAGGAGCTCATCATGAGCCAGTTTTGTCCCTGGTGTGACAGCAAAGGGCTTCAGGACAGAGCCATCTTGCTCCCATCCATACTCCTTTGCACTGAGTGGTGGTGGCATGCCGGAGATGGCTGTCAGCCAGTGTGCCACTTGGTAGTGCACTCTCTTGATATTTTCATTGGCTGCTTCTGTTGTAGGTGGTAGACTAGACAGCTTGATAGATGTGCCAGCATCTGTTTTCTTCTTCCACATTTTGAGGCGACACTCGGTCATTGATTTACAGTCAGCATATCTCTTGCCAAAGCAGGCAATCAGGAACGCACTTGCTGAATTGCATACTTCATATAGATCAGCTTGAGAGACACCAATGATGAACAAACTCTCTGGATCGATTGGTTGTAGAGCCTTGAGTGCCAACTTTTTCCCACTTTGTAAGTTGCTGCGACAGTATCAGTCCCTGTTAGCTCATGCATCACCAGAATGGCCTTTTGTCATGTCCGTGTTCTTCTGAGCAGTTGCTCTCAGATCCACAATCGAACGATCTGTAACTGGGGAGCATATGTACAGATCACTTGTACACTTGTGGGAGACATAGAAATGGAGAAGAAGGAAAACATATGTCATCAGAGATGACTCGCACCTTCTCCCCCTGCAAACACCGTGATATGGCATGCTGGACGAGGATGGGATCGGTCTCTTCATGACTTGAGGAAAGATATGTACACTCTAGACGTACACCCATCTTAATCTGCACAGGCACATCCTCCACACCAGCGAGAGTCAAGCTGTATCCATTCTGTGTGGCGGATATGTAGAAATCAGGATCTAGCAGGGCTTCAACAATCATTCTGTTTAGCTGCATATTGTTTTTGCAGACACCAAGGATTGCAATCCTGGGTGGTGTGGGTATGTCTGATTTTAGTATGTGAACTCAGCTGGTTACTTGCTTCTCCTGTCGGAGCAGACGACAGTAGGCCTTTGTGCTGTTTTCAAAGTATCAATCAAAGACGAACACGACATTGCCAACCATCAAAGCCTGCACGACTAACACCTTCACTGCATCAATATACCACCGCAGTGCACCAGTTGGCCAGTTGATGGTCCACAGTAGTGGAGACACATCGTACACTATAATGTCAATAGAAGATAATGATCGATTTTAAGCAGTAATTTGGAGAGCAGTTTTCACGTTTGACTTTTTTGACACTCGCATCATTCCAGCGGAGTCGAATAGCGCCTGGGTGTATGCAGCAAGCTCTGTGCACAAAAAAGCATCTATGGACACTGGTCTGTTGCTTGACATAAGACCTATGATCCTCGCATAGATAATTTCCTGATCATACAACTTCTTGCCACCAAGTACGATATGTTTCTTCTTGTCATGCATAGTCACAATGGGCTCTGATAGCTTATCATAGAAACCTGCAGGCCAGCTTTGCTTGAACCCTTTAACCATTGTTCGGCCAATATCCAGAGCATTGTGTGTATTTATGTGATCATGTGCCACTTCACCTGTGACAATGCTCAATAGTTTACCGGATGAATGCTGGGATCGAGGGGATCAATGCTTATTAAGAGAGACCTCTGTACACTCTCTCTCTCTCTCCTTCTGATCAGCGGCAATTCTCTTTGCTGACTCCTCCTTATGAACTTTAGCTGTTGGGGGCTCCTTTTCTGAGATTCTGTTCAGACCGGAACAGACCTTGCTGAAAAAGGCGAAGCCTTT
>JAPQNM010001714.1:0-5000 GCA_029783475.1 Metacarcinus magister | reverse complement strand
CAATGCTTGATAATTAAATTGTTCTCAATAGTTAGTAAAAGCTGCGGTACTAACATGAAAAGTGAGGCAGTCACGCTCGGAAAGATGTATCATTGACCAAGGTGAATAATTGTCCCGGTATAAGATGAAAAGAATAAAATAATTTTACTAATAGTGTGTGATCTTCCAATGCTTGATAATTAAATTGTTCTCAATAGTTAGTAAAAGATACACATCACCGCTGCGGTACTAACATGAAAAGTGAGGCAGACACAGAGAAAATGCAAGGCCGCTCGGGGAAAGATGTATCATTGACCAAGGTGAATAATTGTCCCGATATAAGATGAAAGAATAAAATAATTTTACTAATAGTGTGTGATTTTCCAATTCTTGATAATTAAATTGTTCTCAATAGTTAGTAAAAGATACACTGATAAGGACGATGTAAATCCGTCAACTCGGCTTCTATCAAGAGAACTGGCGATGTCTTTGAAGTCTTTTTCAGAGCAAAGACACATCACGCTGCGGTACTAACATGAAAAGTGAGGCAGTCACGCTCGGAAAGATGTATCATTGACCAAGGTGAATAATTGTCCCGATATAAGATGAAAAGAATAAAATACTTTTACTAATAGTGTTTGATCTTCCAATGCTTGATAATTAAATTGTTCTCAATAGTTAGTAAAAGATACACATCACCGCTGCGGTACTAACATGAAAAGTGAGGCAGACACAGAGAAAATGCAAGGCCGCTCGGAAAGATGTATCATTGACCAAGGTGAATAATTGTCCCGATATCAGATGAAAAGAATAAATTACTTTTACTAATAGTGTGTGATCTTCCAATGCTTGATAATTAAATTGTTCTCAATAGTTAGTAAAAGATACACTGATAAGGACGATGTAAATCCGTCAACTCGGCTTCTATCAAGAGAACTGGCGATCTCTTTGAAGTCTTTTTCAGAGCAAAGACACATCACACTGCGGTACTAACATGAAAAGTGAGGCAGTCACGCTCGGAAAGATGTATCATTGACCAAGGTGAATAACTGTCCCGATATAAGATGAAAAGAATAAAATAATTTTAATAATAGTGTGAGATCTTCCAATGCTTGATAATTCAATTGTTCTCAATAGTTAGTAAAAGATACACATCACCGCTGCGGTCCCCGCCGTGGGGAGTCACTTTGATGTGGTGGCGGGGCTTGAAACGTGGTCGGCGGCCCCCCCTGCTGTGGGGCCCTGTCCGTCTCTGTAGGGTTGGTGTCCATCGGCCTCGTGGACCAAGCACTCCCCCTTTATCACTGGTAGAGGAGGCCTACCGGTGATTTTGCTCGTCCTTACCAGTCTACATCTAGGGCAGGACTAAGCCTCCCAGCGTGTTTGCCGTGTGTGACGTCCTGTATACTCCCCGCGCTCCCTCATCTGGGAGTTGAGTCCACCGCAGGGCAGGAGTTTGTTCCCTGCGGTGGACAACACACTTCTTTGGTGGGGGAGTTGGGGTAAGACAGGTGGTCCAGTGTGGCCCCGCTGGATCAATCGGCTGGTCATGCGTTGGCTAGGGTTAAGCGGCTGCTGTCTGGTGGGCACCGCAACGGTTCCGCGGCTGCCACCTCACTCCAGGCAGTGGCTGCGTATACTTCCCCCACTACCCCTAGGGCTGTTGGGAGCCGTCGTGCCTCAACATACATCCCTTCCTTGTTGGGCTCCGTGGTGGATGGGGGGGTGGGGAAGCGAATGTTTTCTTAATATTGTATTGCATCTTCACCACCACTTTCGCGACCAAGCTCGCTCCCTGACGTCCGCTCGTCCCCGGCATCTTCTTCTCGATCTTCTCTTATCGCCACGCTTGAGCTTTTCCGGGCCACGGGTGGTGCAACTGGGACCACTGTCCCCTCCGCTTCGAATTTTACAGATTCAAACCGGGAATCTTTTAATTATAAGCCAAGAAAACAAAGACGCGTTAACGCACAGAAGTGCTTTTCAGGCCCTCTTATTCAGACTCTACCAGGTACTTTCGAGCCGGCATATTACGAACAGTTCCTTGTCATCAAGTCTCTTGATGGTGTGTCTGTTATGGATGTAGACATATTTGACGTACATCGAGCACTCATTAAAGTTTGTGGACGCAAGCCTAAGGTCTCCTCCCAAAGGGATGGTAGTCTCCTAGTGGAGGTGTCGTCCCCGGAAGAGAGTGCTCGCCTCAGAGCGATCTCCTCTGTCCCTGGAACGCAGGTGGCGTGTACTACACACGCTACCCTCAACCAGTGTAAGGGGGTCATCTTTTCTCGTGACGTCATGCGCTACTCAAACGAAAAGCTTCTACACGAACTGAATGATCAGGGTGTTGTAAGGAGTTGATCGTCTACAAAGGTCGTCACTCCCCCCTTGGTTTCGGCTCCGACCGTCACTCCCACCTCGGTGTTTACTTCGACCAACACTCCTGCCCCGGTGACGGCTCTGGCCGTTACTCCCGCCCCTGTGTCGGCTACGGCCGTTACTCCCGCCTTGGTGTCGGCTGCGGCCGTCACTCCTACCCCGGTGTCGGGTCACGCCATCATCACTGCTCCTGCTGCTGTGGCCACCTCACTGGCCACTGGGCTAGGAAAGACTGCAAGGCGATTGTCCACTGCCTCCACTGCTCTAGCCACTGCCATTAGGCAGGCTAAGAGCAAGAAGGATACTGGTGTTGGGAGGGTCTCCTCTAGGGGCCTCCCCACGCAACGTTAATTTTAATATTTTTAATATTTTACAGTGGAACCTTCGTGGGTTGAAAGGGAATTGGGAGGAGCTCAGTCTACTCCTGCGAAGACACCAGCTGGTCTGTGTCTGTTTGCAGGAGAATATGATTGGTTCGTCCTCCCATCCTTCACCTAGGGGTTACTCTGGCTTTTACTCCTCTCATGATCGCGCGCAAGGCCATCATGGTGGAACAGCAATTTTTTTAGATAACTCACGAGGCATTGCTTTTATATCTTTTAATATTGTCTCCCCCCTGCAGCTGGTGGCTGTCCATACGGTTGGACTCAGGGATCACCTCCCTCTGTTCCCCTGGTCATTTTTTACAGGACCGTACTTTTAGGGTGAGGCTAGGCACTGCTCTCTCTAGCTCTTTTGAGCAAGAAGAAGGAGTCCCACAAGGTAGTGTCCTCAGTGTCACTCTATTCAGCGTTGCCATCAATAGCATCACCGAGTGCGTCCACCGGGACTTTCGATGCACGCTATACGCTGATGACTTTTCCCTCTCCCACGCTTCCTCTCGTCTCGATGTGGCCGAGCGACACATCCAGTTGGCTCTTGGCCGGGTCAACCGTTGGGCCGATAGTCATGGTTTTAACTTTTTCCCCACAAAGACGGTTGCTATGCTTTTTTCTCGAAGCAGAGGTGAGTTTAGGGATCCAGACCTATACCTCTATGGCAGGAGACTGCCAGTAGTTGAAACGACTCGATTCTTGGGCTTAATACTTGACAGACGCCTTACATGTTTGCCACACCTGCGGGACCTGAAAGCTGCTTGCCAGCGGCGGATGTCCCTGCTCCGTTTTCTTTCCCATAGGTCTTGGGGAGCTGACCGCACCATTCTCCTCCGTTTATATCACTGTTTCGTTCTGTCGAAGTTAGATTACGGTTCCCAAGTCTACGCTTCAGCCACATCCCCTCGCCTTCGTACTCTCGACTCTGTACATCACGGTGGAATCAGACTGGCGACGGGCGCCTTTCGGTCTTGCCCAATTCCCAGTCAACTCGTAGATGCAGGAGTGTTACCCCTCGACCTTCACCGTCAGACTCAGATGGCACGTTTGTGGTTCAGATGCCAAAGTCTCTATTGTGATCCCACTTACAGTGCTGTGACGGACACTTCACGGGACGCCACTTTCACCCAGCACCCGCACTTCCCACAGCCTTTTGGCTTTCGGGCTCGTGGCGCCCGGCCATAGCTGTCCCACGATTATGGCATGTCCCGCCGTGGAAGCGGCTGGCAGTATCGTATTGCCGTTACATGCCGGCTATCAAGAGTGCTATGTCGGAGCATGCTGCGAGGACTTTGTTCACCGATCATGCCTCCGTACATGAGGGTTGCACGCCCATTTTTATTGACGGCTCCAAATCCGATGCAGGCGTCGGATTTGGAGCTGTCTTCCCTGATTTTACCCGGTGCGGCAGTCTACCCCCCTTTACATCAATTTTTACCGCAGAGGTGTGGGCTATTTTAGTAGCGATAAAATCTCTGTTTACCTTGAATGTTGGAGGTTTTGTTATTTTTTCAGACTCCAGAGCAGCTTTGTCAGCCCTTGAGGATTTTAATAACGCAAATCCAATTGTCACAGAAATTTTCAACTGGCTCGTACTAGCAGCCCGTCGTGGGCACAGAATTTCTTTTTGTTGGGTACCAGCCCATGTCTCTGTTAAAGGGAACGAGAAGGCAGATGAGCTAGCTAAGACTGGCGCCTCACGTCAAGTCACTACCTGCCCCGTCCCTCACAGAGACCTATTTCCCACAATTCGAGCTGCTATTCTTTTAGTTTGGCAAGAGAGATGGAATGCCAATAGAGCCACCTCCAAGATGGGTGCAATTACCGCAAGGTCTGTGAGCCCCTGGTCTTATGCGCACGTCCGAGGCCGCTGCCGTGAGACAGCATTGGCCCGTCTACGGACGGGCCATACCCGCCTCACCCACGGTTTCCTCATGTCCCGGGGAGTTGAGCCCTATTGTGATGATTGCTTAGTTCCCCTGACTGTGCGGCACTTGCTGGTCGAGTGCCACAGTCTGAGGGAATTGCGAGAGCAGTGTCGGAGCAGAGATGGAAGTTTCTCTCTCTCCCTGGTGCTGGGGGAGAAGGAACTCACCCCGGGACATGAAGTGTTAAAACTCCTACAGGAAAGTGGCTTTCTCCACCTCTTGTAGATTTTTTTTTTTTTTATGTAGTATTTATGTAGCTTTTTAATTTTTAGTGTTTTTAGTACGGTGCCAAATGACCTCGATGTTGCGGCACCATGATCTATTGTCACAATCAATCAAT
>JAPQNM010001713.1:97500-100000 GCA_029783475.1 Metacarcinus magister | reverse complement strand
GGGACAAGCCAAGACATTTGCTGTGGTAGTTAGGTAATGCCAGGACTCAGAGTTGTTGTTTAATACGTGTTTGATCGACACGTAAAACAGGAGTGAGAAGTGAAGTAACAAGAAAATGAGACGGGGAAATAAAAAAGCATGATGAAAATTATAGAGTAAAACTATCAATAATGAAACAGCTAGCTTGGTTTTGAACATTCCACAATTCATACACGAGTCTAAGAAAAATGTATGTATGTACGAATGCAATGTAAAAATGTATGAATGTAAGAATGCAATGTAAGAATTTAAGAATGTAATGATAAATGTAAATGTGTAAGAATGAGATATAAAAATATAAGAATGTAATGTAAGAATGTAAAAATGCAATATGTAATATATGAATGCAAAAATATAGAATGTGATATAATAATGTTAGAATGTAGGAATGTAAGAATGCAAGAATGTGATGCTAGAATGTAGGATTGAAGGAATGCAGGAATGTAATAATTTTATGTACGAATATAATGTAAGAATGAAAGAAGATGACAAAAAAATGTAAAAATGTAATAAGGTGAGAATGTAAGAATGTACTATAAGAATTAAGAATGTAGAATATGATATATGAATGTAAGAATGTAAGGATATGATGCCAGAATGTAGGAATGCAAGAATTTAATGTAAGAATGTAAGAATAATGTCTGAAATTCGGCCTGTTGTAACAAACACCACACGTCTTGATACTGTAGCAGTCTCCCCTACACACCATAGAGAACGTGAGATACCCGTTCCCTGAGAACGGGTCACGCAGCCGTAACTATTGTAACTTTATTTTTATTATATTTTTCAATATTCATTGTACTCTATATATATATCTTTATTTATGTTTTTCTTTTTATAATATTATTATTTATTATGTTGCGCTGCAGTCCAGCAAACAACATCAACTTGGCGTGCACTGTCCTCAGACAGTGCACATATACAATTATTTATATTTGTTATTCAAATATTTTTGTTAAATATATAATCTAAATTTTATCAATAAAAATAACCTTAACTGGATCTGAGTACTCTCATTATCCAGTGGACCAACTAGCTACAAACACTCACAAGCTCACAATGCTACAATTGGTGACCCAAGAGTGAGCTAAGGTCAAACAGTGACATACTGCCTGTGCTAAACAAAGAGCACATGTTCCTAGTGTGAAGGCCTGGGTCTTACAGATTCATTCGCTTTTACACTCCCAAGGCAAAAAGTCTCACCTCCATTTTGGGGTTCGTGAGAATGAGCCGACGGACGGGAATATTCTACACACTTGTGTAGCTGTCACTTGTAAGGTTCCCCCTCCCACCCACCCTGGCACCCTCTGTGCCCCCTCAGACGCCTCACTGCGTCTTCAGCGGCCTAATGCGCATGCATGCGCTGCCTCTACACCCCCTGACGCCTTCTTGCGTCATCATGTGTCCTCAACACACCCCTCTGTGCCCTCAGTGCAATCCCTGCCCTACCGCCTCGCGGCGTTAAAGTGATCTTCACCATCGCCACTCACCGCCCTGTGGATTATTCACCGCCCTGTGGATTCTACTCTCCCATGGATTACTTACCTACAGTGCATAGTGCTCCCATCTGTGTTCAGTGCTCATCGCCCGATGGACTACTCTACTCTCTCGTGGATTGTACAGTACGGTGCAGACAACGCTCCAGCAGACGCCCTCTCCCACTGCCGTGTCGTCTTCTCACACTCCCAGGCATCAAGGTCGCTCTATGCTGATGGAACTATAGATGCAAATCATCTCTTTTCGTCAGCTTCACGATCTCTCACCCTGGCATCTGAGCTTTACGGCACATCTGGGCGGACTTCACCTGGACCCACACCTGCACCGACTGTCAAGCCTCCATGGCGATTCGGTACTTGACCTCGTCGGCCCCTCTGCCACACTGCCGGTTATCGCTACATTCTCTCGGCAACCGCCGCTACAGGACTCCCAGCTACCACCCGCAGTCGAACGGCATGGTCGAACGGTCATCACCAGCCTCCGCCCAACGCGAGAACTCTTCCCAGGCGAACAAGCATCCACAGGATGACATCATTCCTCCCTTCCTCGTCACTAGGGGGGGGAGTATTGTAGCAGTCTCCTCTACACACCATAGAGAACGTGAGATACCCGTTCCCTGAGAACGGGTCACGCAGCCGTAACTATTGTAACTTTATTTTTATTATATTTTTCAATATTCATTGTACTCTATATATATCTTTATTTATGTTTTTCTTTTTATAATATTATTATTTATTATGTTGCGCTGCAGTCCAGCAAACAACATCAACTTGGCGTGCACTGTCCTCAGACAGTGCACATATACAATTATTTATATTTGTTATTCAAATATTTTTGTTAAATATATAATCTAAATTTTATCAATAAAAATAACCTTAACTGGATCTGAGTAGTCTCATTATCCAGTGGACCAACTAGCTACAAACACTCACAAGCTCACAATGCTACAATACCACACACACAC
>JAPQNM010001713.1:75000-92500 GCA_029783475.1 Metacarcinus magister | reverse complement strand
AAAGTGGTGCAGCAACTATTGATGAGTGGGTAGTAAGATTGTTACATGTATGCGTCAGGAACAGTATGGTGCCAAATGAATGGGCGAGTGCATACGTGGAAAAGCTAAGTAAGAGTATATATACGTTCTAGTTTTAGAGATTTAAGTCTATGGAGTACTGTTGGTAAAGTGTATGATAGGGTATTGATTAAAAGGATTAGAAAGAGTACAGGAGTGATTTGCGATGTGCATTGTGGCTTCAGAAGATGTCTTTTGGGCGCTTGTGGATGTAGAGAATGAGGATTACAATTCATTAAGAAGGACTTTGGACTGTTTTAAGATTGTATGGGATAGGTGGTAGATTGTCAAATGTAGTGAAAAGTTTTTTTTTATGTGACTAGTAGAACATGTATTGAATTATGAAATAGCATGAGTGATTGGCTTCCTGTTCGAGTGGAGTTGCGCCAGGGAAGTGTAATGTTATTATGGTTGTTTAATACTTATATGGATGGAGTTGTAAGGGAGGTAAATCCGAGAATGTCCGAGAAATGTTTGAGATCGGTTAATGTTGATCGTAGAGTGGAATCTAAATGAACTGCTATTCGCAGATAATACTGTACTGTTTGCTGATTCAGAAGTGAGATTGAAGCAACTGGTAGAAGAGTTAAGAAGGGTGTATAAAAAGAGGAGGCTGAGAGTGATCAAAGTAATGAAGCGTACGAGGACGGTAAATGGTAGGATAATGAGTATAGTGTTGAAAGGTGAGTTCATTGAGGAGGTAAAATGTTTTAAGTGTTTAGAGTCTCATCTTACTATGAACAGAGAAATATATGTAAAGGTGTGGTCTAGAATGAATGAAGAATGGAAGACATGGAAATAACAGAATCTTTCGATGTAGATCGCTTGGATTGAATGCAGAGAAAACGTTATTTGAGAGAGTAGTGTTGCCGCCTGCATTGTATGAGATTGAAGCATAAAATATTGGATTAGGAGAGAGAAAATGATTGAATGTAATGGATATGAGGTGTTTGAAGACTATGTGTGGAGTAACGCGTATGGATCGAATGACAAATGAAGAAGTGGACAGGAGAACTGATGCTGCGGGAGAGTTGACTGATCAAATAGACTTTAGTAATCCTTTAAAGTGAGACACAGAGCAGAGGGTTTTTTTTCGCATATTGTAAAATTCACTTTTCGCTTTTGCAAACGATATTTCCGATCGGAAATAACATGCAGAAATAACAATTGATGATATGATACGCTAGCTCTTTCCACACCATAGACATTGCTAAAAAACAGTCAAAATAATGGTGATTGTTTTTTCTGACCATGACCATCACTTGTGTGAAGCACGAATCATTTCCTCAACATGATAACAAAATTAACATCAATACTCAAATTTGGTTGGAAGTATTCACTGTCAACAGTAAACAGTAAAAAGTACTTAACACTAGTGCATTTTATGACTTCATGGAGTGAAGTTGTGTAATTCAACTAGTAGTGTGACGTAATACTTAAAATTAGTAAAAATCTAAAATTTCCAAAACATTTAGACTGTAAACCAGTGTTATCTTGATAAATTAGGATTTAAAGCCAACTGTACATTGAAATACTAATCAAAATCAATGTTGAAACCATAGATAGGCATACGATCAAGTCGTAATTATAAGCTTTCATAATTTGTGTTACTAAGTTACCAGTATGTCTGCTGACTAGCAAACAAAACCTTCATTATTTTCATTTGCTGAATGTTCATTGTCTACTGTGTTCCCCTTCTCGATGGAACATTTCCTGGTTGAGGAGAAAAGGCATAACATCTCAATGATTAGAGGAGCTGAACTAGACAGGTGTAAACAAACTGGGCAGGTCTATTTTAACAAATTAAGCTAAAAGTGTTCTCCGCCAAGACGCCCTAAGCCTGCGTGCCGTGGCATCAGTGTCGTATCAAAATTATCACTACATCCATGTCATGGTCCCCAGTCTCCAGCAGTGACGGAGCGACTCGCCAAAGCTGCTCAAAGTACTCAGCCCAATGAGCTATCTGCCCATCCGCGTCTGATATTAGGTAACCATCTGCTGATTGGATAGCAATCACCCGATAGGTAGACTTGTAGCGGAGCTTCTTCAGGGCTAGATAGGCAGGTCGGAAGTAATTAGCATTTAAATGACTCTCAACATTCTACGCGAGACTCCTGACATATCTCTCCTTGTCTCCTTGTCCTACGTGACAGATCCCTTTACTGATACCGCTTACCAGTCAGCCTGGTAGCGTCTCCACCGAAGCAAAGCTAACCCGTGACCTTGGACGCCCCCCAACACACCCTTTGGCAGTCTCGAGAGTTTCACGTTTGAAGGTATCCCACAATTCTACCAGGTTCTCAAAGGTGCCGAACACTTTAATCCGATTCGATACTGTCACTGCATAGTCATGAGCACATGTCAAGTCCTTCATTTATCAAGATGGAACATATGGTGATTACATCTTGATATCCTTTTGGATATATCATGAAGCTTGAGTGTTGCAACAACAAGACTGATCAGTTGCAAAGAACTCAGCACTCCAAAAACCCTGCAGTTCTGAAGGATCCTCCAACGAGTACTAACCAGGATGTGATCAATATCCTTCGCTATCCCTACGGCATTGCAATTCCAAATTTAGCGGTGCAGCTCTGGTCTCTGATACCAATAACCTGGAATTCTCAACCCAGGCACCAGTCCAGTACGGAGTCAAGTTTGACGTAGTACATCTCCTACTCGTCAGCCTCACAATCACGGTAGGAGCCAACACCGCAACAACATTGCTTGGGAGTCAAGTTTGGCGTAGAACATCTCCTTCTTGTCACCCTCACACATCACGGTAGGAGCAACCGCAACAACATTGCTTGGTTTGCTTGGTTTTTTGTTTAGAGGACTATGCCTCACAGTCGCGGTGGACCACCGCTGCCCGACTTTGGTGCCCGACCACAGCAGTTCCTCCCCAGTAACAGCTTAAGCATCACGGGCCCGGGCGGGGACTCGATCTGCCGACCAAGCAAATGCAAGGCCAGCGCTACCACTGTACTAGCCAGGAGACTAGTACAGCCCAAGGTGTGCTTCAGCCTCAATCGCATTATACGCTCATCAACCGGAGTAGCCTCACCAACGAGCGGCTGCAGTCTGCTGGAGAGGCTTATAGCTATTCTCCTGAGATAGGAACCATTGCTCACGCCAAATCAATAGTAAGTAACACCTCTGATACTGATCTCGCCACCGACAGACCTTTTCAACTCGAAGAGTCCCACTATATCCATATGCTCCCCTGATGCCTTGGCATCAAAAGAGTGTGGGTGGTCAAATCACTCAGCAAAGCCGTGTTGGTGTCACGGTCATGGCCTCGCCCGTGACAAGAGCCTCGACACCGGCCTCACCTCTCGTACTCTTTGTGGCGATGGGAGGGTTTTCCGGGGAGGGGTTGGAAACCTTACCCCAATCAGTCAGATCAGGACTGGGCTGACTGCTGGCCACAGCCGGGGACGCAGAAACCCTGAGGGAGTAGCTCCCGACTGACCCACTATTTTATCTATAGCTAGGGCTGGATGGCCACTGGTTCAGCACGGTGAGTTCATCTGCCCTTTGTATGATTTTGTTTTTCATCCACTGGATGTCCAGCTCACCCTCTTCACTGGTATGGTCTATTGGGGGAGCCAGTTTAGTCGCCGACAATCCGACCATGCGACTGGTTGTACTGGGTTACATGGTACCAGTAGCAGGGAACATAAGAACATAAGAACATAAGAAAATAAAGAGGCTGCAAAAGGCCAGTTGACCTACACAAGGTAGCTCTTGTGCACCTAACACTTACCATCTGTTTTCTTCATCCATTGAAATGTCCAACCTTTTCTTAAAAGTATTTACTGTCCCAGAACTTATCACATGCTTGCTGAGTTTGTTCCGCTCCTCTACTACGATGTTAGTGAACCAGTTTTTACCTATTTCTTTTCTGTATCTGAACTACTCTAGCTTGAAACCATTTTTCGTGTTCTTACTTTCTCTTTGACTATGATAACCTTTTTTATGGCCCCCCTGTTGAAACCCTTAACCAATTTAAATACTTCTATCAGATCTCCCCTTACCCTACGCCTTTCTAAAGAGTGTAGATTGGGGTGTTTTAATCTATCCTTGTGTCATGGGTGGAATTTTGGGCCTACGTGACAGAGGAGAGCTCGTCATGGGTTAGGAATGTTTAGTCATGGAATTTGGTCTACGTGACGAGATGACGGCGTCCCTGGCGTGGAATATTCCTTTTTGACGTCACACGTAGGTCCCGTGCCGGAACCAGTCATCTTCCAGCATTTCAGACAAGGAGTGTGGGTAGAATCCAGATTACATTATATCCATGGGGGGTATTATCAGGCTGGGAAACATTTTTTGCATGCAAGCAGGATTACTTAATTGTAGGGATAGTTGCATGATGTGTAATATTTATGGCCTTGTGAGAGTGAGGTCATAGTATACGAATTAAGTCCTACAGAAGACTTAATATGGTGGCGTATGGCATGTCGTGAGGTCGCGGTGTTTGTGACCCCACGCTGCCCGGGAAACGGGGTCAGTCTGGCTGGCGCAGTGGTGGAGTTAGGTCAAAGGTTGGGGGGTGGAGTCTTTTTCCACGTATATAATCCCTCGCATTTCCTTGCAATATCATCGTCAGGTGGACTGGGATTTGCAGAGGTGGAGCAAGGGATTACGTGGAGTTTCTTATAGAGAAACTGGCGGTGGAGAGCGAGAAGTGTGGTGGAGAGGCTTAGTGGAACTTGGGTAGAGAGGAATCTGGTGTTGTCCTGCCCCAGGAGTCTAAGGTGGAGTCTAAGGTGGAATCTTGTGTTGTCCTGCCCCAGGAGTCTGAGGTGGAGTCTGTGGTGGAGTTTTTTTGCAGAAACAGTGTGTGGAAGGACAGAAGGAGACGTGTATCTGGATACCACGTGTGCCCCCTCAACCCACGCCCGCCACACCCACGGACGCCGCCCACGCCCGCTGTACCTACGTGCACGCCCGCACACACTACTTCCTTGAGAGTAGGAAGGTCGTGAGTGCAGTAAGGAATCTTAAGGTTCACAATTAAGTTCTTTATAGCCAGGTTAGCGAGTGAATGGTGTGAGAGTCTTTAATATTCTTTCCATTTCAGGGGAGCTTATTTAAATAAACTAAAGAAGCTTGTCTTACTTGTTTACTTTGCCAAACACTCTGGGTACATTAGATTTAAAACTTAGGTGATACAGGGTCTTCCGAAGAAGGTGAAGTGAAAGAGGTTGGTGTCGGAAGGCTTGTAATTATCCTACCAGAATTTTATCGTAACGAGTCCACAGAAAAGGAGTTAAAAAGAACCCCGTAACACCTTGTAAGTTAAGATCCTTATTCCCTGAATCATCAGGTAAGAGCCCTAACCAGACACATCAAAGACCTAATAAAACCTATCGTTCAATAAAACTACTAACTGTATTATAGAAGTTTTTAACAAAAGTGATCACAAAGAGGATTAGTGCAACGCTAGACTCTAACAGGATTCCGGAGTGATTATTCAAGAACTGTGACCATATCCATGTTATTAATCAAGTAGCTGAAAAATATGCTGAATAAACTAAACGGATATGCATGGCTTTCATAAACTATGAAACAGCAGTTATGAAAACTATATTAGAGTCTTGTCGTCATGTTGCATGAGGACAGAGCCGATACCTATGTTTGACGCGTCAGTGCAAAGGGTAAAGTCCTTGTTGAAGTCGGGAAAAGCGAGGACGGGAGCGTTGCATAAGGCTTGTTTGAGGGTAGTGAATGCATTCTCGCGCTCGTCTGTCCATTCGAATTCTATGTTCCTTTTAAACAGTGATGTGAGAGGTTGAGCGATTTTACTGAAATCCTTGATGAATTGGCGATAAAATCCTGCGAGACCAATGAAGCTACGAACGTCGTCAGCAGAATTAGGAGTCGGAAACTGTGATATTGCATGAATTTTGTCATCAAGGGTGTGGATACCATCTTTGTCGACTTTATGTCCTAAGAATTTGATTTCGCGTTTGAGGAACTGACATTTACTGAGTTTTAGCGTTAAACCGGCTTTCGCGAAACGTGACAGAACGTCTGATAAGGTATCGAGGTGCTCAGGAAGGTCTTTTGACGCGACTATTACGTCGTCCAAGTAGCAAAACACCGAATTACCTAAGAGGCCAGAGAGAGTTGAGTTCATTAGGCGCATGAAGGTTAAGGGTGAATTTCTGAGACCCATGGCCATACGCTTGAAGGCGTATTGGCCAGATGATGTGGTGAACGCTGTGTATTTCCGTGAACTTTCTTCCAGTTCGACCTGGAAAAATCCAGACTGAAGGTCGAGGGTAGAAAATACACTATTTGAATCACCTATTGACTGGAGGAGATCAGATAACACTGGCATTGGAAATCGATCGGGAATCGTCGCGGCGTTTAAACCACGGAAATCGACGACGACTCTCCACTCACCATTTGACTTGGGCACGAGGAACAGCGGGGCATTGAATGGCGAGGCCGCTGGTTCTATAATGTCCTCGTCCAGCATGGCTCTGACAGCGTCGTCTATCAACGTCCTGCGGCTATGCGGGATGCGATAAGCCGGGACGTATGTAGGAGTCGAGCCTGGAGTGAGGTAGATGGAATGGTAGACCGCATCGGTCTTTCCCAGGGGTTCACCAGGAAGGGAGACACAGGACCTGTAAGCCGATAATAGGGCGAGTAAATCTGGTCTTGACTCAGGGAAATCTACATCACCAAGATGCTGAGCAAGTAGAGGGGAAGGCTGTGATGGAGAGTCTGTGACAGGTGGTGTAGACAATGAAATATGACAAGGTGATGAGTCGACAGGGGTGACAGGGGCAGGATAGGGCAGAATTTCCCCTAGAGTCACGCCGGATTTAAGGAATATAGGATGATTAGTTAGATTTTGAATTGCAATACGGCAAGAACCATCATCCTCGAGAGTCGTAAGAACTGACTCTAGACTAATACCTTTCACTCGAGTAGAGTCGGGCAAACATAATAGGTCTGTCCCGGGGAGCACACCTTTGACGGCAACTCGCACCAAACAAAGGTCAGTCTGTGTGACTACCACAGGTGAGGTCAACACGGCTTTCCTGAGTCTGGCGGTCGAGAGGACGTCAGAGAGTGTTGTGGGGAGGGAGGTTGTTGTTGTCGCTGGGCAGCGCTTCGCTAAGCGAGTCGGCTGGCGTGGAGGATGACAAGGGAGGGGCAGGTATTACTGAGGGTGACTTGGGCAGGGAGGTAGAGACGGGAGGTGAGTCATGGCCAGACGTAGACGTGGCGATATAGACATCAGGTGAAGACAGAGACTCATGGGAGGGAGAGGCGGAGATGAAGGTACCATTCTGGGCAATTTGATGAATGGAAGGGAAAAGTGAGATGTTGAAATGTGCCATAGTATGGTAGCCTATTTACATGTCAGCTGAGAAACATACATCATCAATGACATAGAAATAATCTGATATGCAAGGTTCAAGTGGAGACAAGGAGACATCGAGGAGGACCTTGCTATGAGGCATGACAATGTTACCAGATATTCCACTAACGGTGATATCCGGAGGATAACTCTGAATTTTATGCCTTGAGGCGACAGAGAGTTTGTCAAAAGCATGAGATTTGATAATGTTTACCGCAGCGCCAGAATCAAAAAACGCGCGGCATGTCTGAGAAGCTGAGTTGACAGCAGTAGTAAGGCCTTGAAAGAATCTGGAGGATTTTACAGGAATACAAGGAAGAGGCGCTTGCTGAATTTCAAAGTGAACACGTGTTTTAGAAAACTTGTTGGAGGTAGAAGGTGAAGTTTTGAGAATTGGTTTAAGGATTACGGGGGTGTTTTGAGGCTTTGGCGCGAGTCGTTTCCCGAATGCTGAGAAGAAGCTTGCATCTCCGATTTATATAATCGGCATTCCGCTAGCGAGTGACCACGTCTGTTGTGAAGGGAGCAGAAAGCATTTGGGTTGTATTGAGAGCGACCTTGGTCGTTGAGCAAGACGCGACAGTCAGCTGATACATGCCCTTTGAGTTCACATCGATGACAAGTTACGTTACTTGACTTTGAGCGATGACGAGATTGTGATCTATAGCGTGAGAAAGGGCGAGAACGTGGAGATGGTGTGCGACTGGGAGAATCGTGGTACCGAGAAGCTGGACTGCGAGGTGTCTGAATTAAACTGACTGGTTGAATTACTGGTGGTGGTGATTTCTCCGAAATTTTCTTACACAGATCGTACAGAAAATCTTCTTTGCTGAATTTAATGTCGCTTGCTACTGTGAATGTCGGTGAGTCGAGCTGAACAAGGAACAGGAAATATGACATGAGCCGTTTGAAATCCTCAGAAGATATTTTTCCGTTCTCGTCTATCCACTGTGAAGTTTTCATCTGGTCTGTTAATTCTGCGCTTAGAGAGGATGCAATATTCTCTGCTTTATATACATCATGCGTAGAACGGGCGACATGAGTGAGAGTTTGAGCAATTTTGAGGAAGGAATGAGTTGCACCTAATTTAGAGTGACCAGAGAAATGAGAAATTAAGGCAGCAGTGAACTCATCATACGTGGAGAAGCTTAGGAATTTATCGGTCTTTATTAATTTACCAGCAAGGCTACAAGGGTCATGACAGATGCGTGATTTTAGAATGGCCAGTTTCTCAACGTCTAAGTGAGCAGAGCGACGTGTACATTCGTCAGCGACACGACGAATAAAAGTGTGGACCGACTCAGAGTCTGTACCGGAAAATGGAGGAATAGAGACGTTGTCTGATATGAGAGTGACCTGAGGGGTAGGAACGGGAGTTGGTTGGCCGACAGACATCGTGGAGGAAATGCACTAACTTGAAATTCACTGAACACTAGGGAAACGAACGCAAATTGACGGAAGTTAAAGTACAATGAAGAAGGACATATAATGGAAATAATGATAATGGTACTTAACTAAATCCGTAGGGCGGAGGCCGGGATGATATAACACGTGGCGGCTGGACAGGCCACGCGGTGAGATGGGCGGTGAAGATGGGCGGGCGCTGGATGGGCGGGCGCTGGATGGTGGAAGATGGCGAGCTGGGATGATGTGGAAAACTCCGGGCGAAGGCGACCGGGCAGCAGAGTCGAATGGAAAGGTGGACGAAGGGCAGGACGAGGATGGAGGTTGACTTGATTCTGTTGACGTCGAGACGGGCAGGAAACGGTAGAGCAGGCACCATGTACGGCGAGGAACCTTGTGCTGGTAGACTCACTTGAACGGAGACTACTGCAGAAGGGGCGACGAAGGGTCGTAATTTCAGAGACGCAGACGAGGAATGCCAGGGGCGAGGTGGGCGACTGTGTGGCTCTGGGTGGGCGCTGGGTGTGGGCGCGCGAGGTGGTCCGGTGTGGGTGGGCGGGTGGGCGGGTGGTGATGGGCGGTGAAGGCGAGCTTTTGATCTCGGGAGAACTTGGATTCTTTTTCGTCGCTTGGAAGGACGAAACACCGCTGCCAGCAGTATATTAGAGTCTTCTTTGATGATTGTTTTCTCTAATACAGGCAGGAATGGTAAGACAAGTTGAGTTTTCTTATATCTTATTTGTTGATACAGACTGATTGATATGATGAAGCCGAGAGAGGTTTGAGTTGAAGTCGTGACTGAGAGGACCGAATGACTGATCTCGCCAGAGTCTGAAGGTGATCTGATTTAGATGTGAGTAGTTTGAGGGTCGAGGGGTGTCAAGGGGGGTGACTGGTTGAGGTCAAACCTTGTGTGACATAACAGAACTAAAGTCACATTCTGTGAGAAGAGTCACAGAAATTAAGGAGATTATATTTAGCTCGCGGACACCTGCGGGAAAGGTAAGATATAGGACTCTAGGGAGTTTTGAGAAAGATGAACCTGTTAATCTGATAATTGGAAGGGTCGCCATCTCCTGGGATTAAGACAGGCCAGGTGCAGGAGATGTATCAACTTTCTCTCTCTCTCGGTTCCTAATACAGAGGGATTATGAATACTATTTAGATAGAATGATACAAAACACTCAGAAATCAGTTGGTAGAAGGAATACATGTGATATAATAGAAGACATTTATCAGGAAAGCACTGCCACTATAAAGCTATATATCATCCATGAAATTAACCTTGTCCATGAAGTTAACCTTGTGTTGTCCATGAAATTAACCATGTGTCCTGGCGGCATGTTGCCGGAGGGAGAGGAGGGTGCGGAGAGAACCTTGTTCTGTTCTATCCTGTTCTCAAACTCTTAGTGTACTTGTAGTAGTATGTAGTCCAGCAGATACCCTAGTTATAGACCAATAGGTCTTTTGGTGTCTGTTCTTCTCATGTATTCTCATGAAAGATCAGCCATTAAATACCAATATAGAAAGGGGTCACATAAGGTGACATTATTTCTTCATGGTGATTTTACAGGAAGTTAGAACTTGGAATGGGAAGTCAGGAATTCAGATCAATTGAGAATATCTTGATAGTTTTTAGATTTGCAAATTATGTTGTTCTAATGAGCGAATCGACAGATGAACTATAGCAGATGATTTTGCAGTTGCATAGAGGAAATCATAAAGTAGATTTAAAGATGAATATGAAGAAATGAAGGTAATATTCAATAATCACATACTTGATCATGACATTAAATTAGATAAGAAAATAATATAATGTGTTCAGAAATACATTTACTTGGGACAGAAAATAAGTGCAAATCCGAATCATGAAAAAAAATTCAAAAGAAGAATTAGAATGGGATGGCGCGGTAAGTAGACAGCACAATTTTATGAAAAATAATCTCCCACTATCACCGAAGAAAAAGATATATATATATATATATATATATATATATATATATATATATATATATATATATATATATTATATATATATATATATATATATATATATATATATATTTATATATATATATATATATATATATATATATATATATATATATATATATATATAATTAGTGCATTCTAGAGTCTTTGGAAAGCCCTGGAACGAAAACTTCAGAGTGCGCAATGTGGAATGGAGAGAATAATGCTTGGCATAACATAGAAAAAATTTAATAGATCATCATGGATTAGGGATGATGGAGCAGATCGAAGTTAAAGTCATTTTGACCACAGTTAAACAAAATAAGTAGACATGAGCAGAACATGTCATGTGCCGAAGAGATAATAGATAGAGCAACAGAACTCCAGCCCATGGATGGAAAAAGAAGGCAGGGTAGACAGAGAAATAGATGGGGAGATGAAATCAGAAATTTTGCAGGTGACTCCATGTCAGGTGAGTAAATAGCGCACCTGACTACAGGGAACCAACGATGTAAAGATGGACGAAGAAGCTCCAGGGTTAGTTGTTTCTGGAACGGTGGGTCTGCCTTGGAAGTAGGAGTGAAGGATACTGCAAGCTGAGAAATCCTCCATGGAGATGAACCATGATAAACTTCACCTACAGGAACATCAAGATCTAGTCGTCGTAGAGTGAAGCAGACTATGTTGACGAGGGTGTGGGCGGCTGGATGGAGCAGAAGTCGGGGTGCAGTAGGTTCAAGTGAGGCTCTCAGGACATTTGAATAATGGAGAGAAAGAGAGAGAGATTGGAGGCATTTGAACCCAAAGGAAGAGACATTGCCATTTATTCTCTCATAAATTGGGGGGTGATTGAGCTCAGGTAACATATCAACTCTTCTGGTGGAAAAAGGACACCCAAAAATGTACTACATCCCTTTGTTCTGAAACTTTTCTAGAGGTTGTAAAGATGTCAGTGGGAGCCGACTAAGGACAGGGGAAAGGTAATCTATAACTGATCATGTGAATGCAACGTTGAGGGCTCTAGCCACAGGGATGGAGATTCCGGCAAAATTGTTTGTGAGCCATTTGAAGGGGATGAAGCGCTGCTGTAACCGGTGTAGAAGATTTCAGACGATGGGATGAATGTGTTGCCGCACAAGTATAGCTGAAGTGATCTACACAGGCGACTCCAGGCACAAGTACGGCGTGCACAACGGGATAACAGTATTTCCCGCAATGAAAACAGGAAGTATTTTAGGGTTCTGGGGAGAAAAAATAAACTTTGCTCTGGGGATAAAATGAAGCTACAAATGGAGGACGACGCGTAGAGTTGAAAGAAGTGTTGAAGATCTACAGTAGATTAGAAATGAAGAGAGGTATCACCACCGTAGAAGGTAACCGTTGTTCCAGGAATGTTTGGAAGGAGTGTAGCTAAGCGGTGCACGAGGACATTGAAAAGGAATGGACTTAAAACACCACCCTGTAAAGTGCTAAGATCGAATTCCTTGACAAACTACAACACCTCTTAAAAAAAACACGCAAGGTAATTTTTTTTTTTTTTTTTTTTTATACATTATAAGGGCACTGGCCAAGGGAAAACAAAAACACGTTAAAAAAATCCCACTTGTCGCCAGGCTTAAGGCAGCCAGCTTAGGCATATGCAGGCGGAAAAATAGACAAAAGAAGACAGTTCCAGAGTTTACCAGTGTAAAGGATGAAAGAGTGAAGATACTGGTTAACTCTTGATTTAGAAAGATGGACAGAATAGGGATGAAAATAAAAAGAAAGTATTGTGCATCGAGGCTGCGGGAGGGGTGGAGGCATGCAGTTAGCAAGTTCAGAAGAGCAGTCAGCATGCAAATAGCGGTAGGAAAAAAATTAAGATGCAACATTGCGTCGGTGACTTAAATAATCAAGACAGTCAGTTAGAGGAGGAGAGTTGATGAGACGAAAAGCTTTATACTCCACCCTGTTCAATAGAGCTGTGTGAGCTGAACCCCCCCAGACACGAGAGCCATACTCCATACATGGGCGGATACGGCCCCTGTATAGAGCAAGCAGCTGAGAGGGAGAGAAAAATGGACGCAGACGCCATAAGACACCTAACTTCTTGAAAGCTGATTTATCAAGAGTAGAGATATGAAATTGCCAGTTTAGATTTTTAGTAAAGGATAGACCGAGTGTGTTTAATGTGGAGGAGAGGGGAAGTTGAGTGTCATTGAAGAAGAGGGGATAGTTATCTGGAAAGTTATGTCAAGTAGATAGTTGTAGAAATTGAGTTTTTGAGGCATTGAACAAAACAAGGTTTGCTCTGCCCCAATCAGAAACTAGTGAAAGATCAGAAGTTAGGCGTCCTATAGCATCTCGCCTTGAATCATTTATTTCTTGTTTAGTTGGGCGTCTGTTGTACGACGTTGAAAAATGCACAGTGGTGTCAGATTTAGGAGATCATTGATGAATAATAAAGAGAGTGGGTGATAGGACAGAACCCTGAGGAACACCACTGTTGATAGTTTTAGGAGAAGAACAGTGACCGTCCACTACAGCAGCAATAGAATGGTCAGAAAGGAAACTGGAGATGAAGGTACAAATAGAAGGATAGCATCCGTAGGAGGGTAGTTTAAAAATTAAAGATTTATGCAGACTCTATCGAAGGCTTTCGATATGTCAAGGCTGACAGCAAAGGTTTCACCGAAGTCCCAAAAAGAGGATGACCAAGATTCAGTTAGGAAATCAAGAAGATCACCAGTAGACCGGCCTTTACGAAAACCATACTGGCAATCAGAGAGAAGGTTGTGAGCTAATAGATGCCTCATTAGCTTCTTGTTAAGGACAGACTCAAAGGCTTTAGAAAGGTAGGAAATCAAAGCTATAGTGCGGTAGTTAGAAGGATTGGAGCGGTCACCCTTTTTAGGGACAGGTTGAATGTGAGCAAACTTCCAGCAAGAAGGATAAGTAGAAGTAGAGAGACACAGACGAAAAAAGTTTGACCAGGCAGTGAGTGAGCGAGTCTGGAAGCACAGTGTTTGAGAACAACAGGAGGGACTCCATCCGGACCGTAAGCCTTCCGAAAATTATGGCCAGAGAGGGCATGGAAAACGTCATAATGAAGGATTTTAATTTTAGGGATGAAGTAGTCAGAGGGTAGAGGAGTAGGAGGAATATGCCCAGCATCATCCAAGGTAGAGTTGGTAGCAAAGGTTTGAGCGAAGAGTTCAGCTTTAAAGAAAGAAGAGACAGCTGTGGGGCCATCTGGTTGAAGTAAAGGAGAGAAAGATGATGAAGTAAAATTGTTAGAGATATTATTGGCTAGAATCCAGAAATTACGAGAAGAGTTAGAATTGGTAAGACTGACATTTTCTATTGATGAAAGAGTTTTTAGTAAGTTGGATAATAGATTTGGCATGATTACGGGCAGAAATATATAGGCCATGAGTTTCAGCAGATGGATGGCTACGGTACTGTTTGTGAGCCGCCTCTCTATCATTGACAGCACGAGAACAAGCAGAGTTAAACCAGGGCTTTTTAGCTTTAGCATTAGAAAAAGTATGAGGAATGTATAGCTCCATGCCAGAGATAATCACCCCTGTTATGCGCTCGGCACAAAGAAAAGAATCTCTGACATGGAAGCAATAATCATCCCAAGGAAAATCAGAATAGTCCTGCCTTAGGTGCTCCCACTTAGCAGAGTTGAAATGCCAGAAGCACCTCTGCTTAGGTGGGTCCTGAGGCTGCACTGGAGTGATAGAACAGGTAATGGAAACAAAATTGTGATCGGAGGAGCCCAATGGAGAGGAAAGTTTAACAGAGTAAGCTGAAGGGTTGGAAGTTAGGAAAAGATCAAGAATGTTGGGCGTGTCTCCAAGGCGGTCAGGGATACGGGTAGGGAACTGCACCAGCTGCTCTAGGTCATGAAGGATAGCAAAGTTGAAGGTTTATTTACCAGGTTGGTCAGTGAAAGAAGATGAAAGCCAAAGCTGGTGGTGAACATTGAAATCCCCGAAAATGGAGATCTCGGCATAAGGAAAGTGAGATAGGATGTATTCCAGTGTGGAAGTCAAATAGTCAAAGAATTTTACATAGTCAGAGGAATTAGGTGAGAGGTATACAGCACAGATGAATTTAGTTAGAGAGTGACATTAAAGTCTTAGCCAGATGGTAGAACATTTTGAAGATTCAATATATTTTTTTTTTTTTTTTTTTTTTTTTTTTTATGCCATTAACCGTTGGCGCCAGTTGGCTTATGGATGCAAAAATGGACTTGGCTCGCCTGTTATTTGGCGTAGGTTTTCAGATTTTTTTTATAATGATGCCTCAAATGTTTAGGTTCTCTTTTGAATATGTTGAAAACGTGCGAGGCTAATTGCTACTACAGCCTCAGATGCATATACACATTGTAAGTCCCGTCTGAGGACATTATGGCAGCAATTTTGGTAGTCTTTGGCCACTCGGCGGTGATATCAAAGAATGAAAAGTGGTCAGCGAATAACGGGGATTCGAACCCGGAACCTAGGCTTGTATACCCGAGCGCTAGACCACTGTACCACTGCCTCCCCAAAGATTGTCGTTACGCACACATGTGCAACAGCCAGCTTTGGATTAAAAATGAGGATAGAGAAAGTAGGAGGGAACAGAGAAGGGGCTGCTGTCAGTAGTCACGGACAACTGTGTTTCAGCTAGGAAGAGAAGATGTGGTTTAGTGGAGGAAAGATGGTGTTCCACAGATTGGAAATTAGATCTAAGGCCACAAATATTGCAGAAATCGAGAGTAAAATTATTAGAGGATGTGTCAAGACACCCATGGTCGTCAGCAGAGGGGCAGTCCGTTACAAAGAAGTACACAAGAGTATAAAGGAAGAACAGAAAGCAACCATCCTACTTGACGTAACGAGGCTTTCTGTGTGGTCATCCGTTACAAAGAAGTACAAAGGAGTATAAAGGAAGAACAGACAGCAACAGTCCTACTTAACGTAACGAGGCTGCCTGTGTGGGTACTACTATAATATCTACTTGATAGAGACAAATGGACAGCAAAGTGGAAAGTTTGTGAGATCGGTAGTTACATAGTCGTTTATGTTGATTTTTTCAAGGCCGCAGAAAATTTAAAATGCCTCAATTAGGTTCCCTCCTTGTCTACGTTTGGATAAACTGAATAAGTTCACCTCCTTTAGTTGTTCTTCGTAAGGTTTGTTTCGCAATCTAGGGATCATTTTAGCAACTTTTCTTCGTATTCTCTCCAGCTTATTAGTATCTTTTTTTTTTATAGTGTGGTGACCAGAACTGAATGCAACATTCTGGATCAGGGCGTACAAGTGCATTGTATAGTGTAAAGACAACTATTTCAGATTTATACTCAAAAGTTCTTCCGATGAAGCCGACCAGTTCATTAGCTTTCTTAACAATGTCTGAACAATGTTTACTTGATTTAAGGTCATTACCAATAGTTACCCTTAAGTCTTATTCATGGTTAACTTTGGAAAGTTAAGAGCCATTCATTGTATATTTTGTGTATTGAATATTGTTATTGCTATGCAAAACTTTATATCTATCAACAATAAATTTCACTTGCCACTTTTCTGACCAACTGACTAAGATCTCGAGGTTAGATTGAAATTTAAGTTTGTCGGCGGTTGTAGCTATTTTACTTGTGATTATCGTACCGTCGGCAAATTTGTATATCTTACATGTGAGGCCTTCATCGTTATCATTTGAGAAAAAGAATAGGGCCAAGTACTGAGCCCAGAGGCTCACCGCTTATAATTTCTCGCCAGTTAGATGATTTACTGATGTTTTCTCTCGGAAAGCCAGTCTTCAAGCCATTTAAAAAAATTTGCAGCTATGCCATGTGGAACTTTGTCAAACGTTTTTTTGGAAGTCAAGGTAAATTAATTCTACCGCGTCTGTCTCGTCATTAATGTTGAATACATCGTTATAGTAGTCAAGGAGATTCGTTAAGCAAAAGCGTTTATTACGGAGGCCATGTTGAGATTTATTAATCATGATATTTTTTTCTAAGAAAGTCACTAGTTTATCACGTATTATAGTTTCCAATAACTTAGCAACTACCGATATGAGGCTGATGGTCTGTAGTTAATCGGTATGATATATTTCCCTTATTTTGTATAGGGCTATAACTTGCTAATTTTCAAATGTCGGGGATTCTTCCAGAATTTAAGGATTTATTGAATAGCATTGCAAGAAGTTTGCTGATTTGATGCTTTGCCACTTTTAAGACTCGGTGCAATACAATCAAGACCAGGAGTTTTATATACTTTAATCATAGCAAGTGCTTTAATTATAGTATCCTCAGCAAAATCCCAATCACTTAAAGGAATTAAGTTAAGCTGAGCTGAAGTTATTTCCTGGATTTCATAAGTGTCTTCAACGGTAAAAAAAAGGATGCAAAATAGTTATTTAGTATTGCGGCTATTTCTGATTATGTTACGGAGGTAACCACGAATCCACCGCAGGAGATTCCCTTCCACACCAAATTCCACTAGCTGATCGAGGATAATCTGCCTGTTAGCAACATCAAAAGCACTCTTGAGCTCAAGAAATGCCACCACACTGGTAGGTACACAGTTCCATCAGACAGTGGTGTGTACTTCTCTGTGGCAGGAAACCATAAAAATGGGATATAACTTGTCCTCCAGTTGAAACATGAGACGGGTGAGGAAGATTCGTTCAAGCACTTTACAGAAGTAGAAT